>CAUYPK010067430.1:0-66360 GCA_963574355.1 Loris lydekkerianus | reverse complement strand
TTTTTTTTTGGGGGGGGGGGGGGTAATATTGGGGGGGGGGGGGCCCCTTTTTGGGGGGTGTTTTTTTTAAAACCCCCCCCACCCAAAAAATTTTTAAAAAAAAAAAAAAAAAAAAAAAAAAAAAAAAAAAAAAAAAAGTTTGAAATGAAAGCGCTTTACCATTTCCTGCCACTTCTCTGCATGACTTCTGGCTCCATTCACAGCAAATGTGCTCTGGGGGTTTTATTTATTTGGATACTTATTGTGGTCACTTGCTCAACCTCCTGGTGATGGTAACGCATCAGGAGTCATGTTTCGTTCACCATAATCTCCCCAATAGCTGATACACTGACGATAGGCACTGGTACTTGTTCAATAAATGAGAAATTTAAACAACTGCTGATCTGCCAACACAACAAAATGTAAACAACTGCTGATCTGCCAACACAACAAAATGTCCCCAACATTCCCATCACTGCTCCGTAGATGCCAGGAATTCTTTTGAGAATTCTTTTTCTGTACAAAATATATAAGCTACAGATCATGTTATCTATTAGTGACTGAATATGCACTTGAAGTTTAAATATATTAAATAGCTTAATAGAATATAAATATGACCTTTTTTTAATTCTATGAGGATAAGTAATGCATTTGGGAAGGAAATTGTATACATAATTGTCAGCACAATTCCTTGAGTCACTGAAAGTAGGACACAGTGAACTGAAGTGGTAACTCATTAAAACACATAAGAGTTTGTGCAGCGCCCCCCAATTTTCCAAATCCCAGAGAATTGGTTATTAGAAGATGCTGAACCATCAAATTCAATTGCAACTGTACAAATAGTGACAGAATCCTTTCTAGTAAAGATTTTTTTATTTTTTTTCCACTTTGTCACCGTTGGTAGGGTGCCGTAGCATCACAGCTCACAGCAACCTGTAGCTCTTGGGCTTAGGCGATTCTCTTGCCTCAGCCTCCCAAGTAGCTGGGACTACAGGTGCCTGCCACAATGCTCGGCTATTTTTTTGTTGCAATTTGTTCGGGGCTGGGTTCAAACCTACCACCCTCAGTATATGGGGCTGGCACCCTACTCATTGAGCCACAGTTGTAAAGATTCTTAATAGCATACAGTGATTCTTAGCTGTTCTAGAGCATGACCTAAATTCCATCTAATAAACACACACAAACACACTGATACACCTACACAAATAATTCAATATTAAAGTTAAAATTGTAAAGCAGGTCATGGAAAGGTGAGAAAAGTTCTTAAAGGACAATGAGTAAGAATTTTCAGCTACATATGTTTTATGATAGTATTGAAGGTTAACTAGGACCATTTGGATGTTGTTCTTTTTCAACCTCCCTTCCAATTGTGCAGTTGTCCTGAAGCTACAGACTTTTAAACAGAAGATCATTTTTCAGAGAAGTTGTAAACAGAAGGTCATAATACAAACCAGGCGACCCAATTCTCCTACCATCTAACTAATAAGGAAGTCAGACAACACAGTTCTTTATTACAAATGCTTTACGCTTAGGTTGGACAGGGTAAGAGTAAGCTTTTAAAAGTAATGTTCTTTGAAAGAGATTGCTTCAAATTTGTGAAATCATAACACCTGTCAACCAGAATAATTTTTGTCATAAGAAACATACTGTAAACAAATCACAGATCTCACTAAAAGGCTGACTGATGCTTTATTTTATATAAACACTGACCTAAAAGTGGACCCCTAAAAATCTGATATCAAAAGACACAGAGAAAGATCCCAAGTCAGAATCTTAGAATCAAAGATTCGAAGCAAAATTTCCAGATAAACAAAAAAATTCATGCCTAACTACGTTCTTTATGTAGCCTATGCAAATACAACCTTAAATTTGTGTGCACTGTGTTTACTTCAAATAACTTTTCTTCTCTATAAAAGACAAAGTGACAAAAGAGAAAAGGAAAATGGAAAAGTTTCTGCATTCAACAAAACCAACTTTTATCAATACACATACTTGAAAAAATATTTGCTTGCACAGAAACCATTAAAATTATTGTCTGGTTCAGTATCTAAATAGGTTGTGGATATTCCCCACACTCTCCTGGTTTTTTTTGGTGAATTCAAATTGTCCTGAAGAGTTAGTTATCCTCTCATTATTACATAGGAACCTCCAAGTATTTATATTTTTTACAATCTTAAGTAAAAAAGTACTATCTATAAAAATTCAGTTTAATGTATTTGCCATATTGTTGTTGCTTAAACAAGGTTACAACAAAGCAGCACAGCAACTTACCTGCGAAACTGCCGAGTATACAGGAGCTCCCATAATTCACATCACCTAATTCTTCTTTCTTGCCCTCTACTTTCAAATTCTGTTGCTTTTACCCAGATTTTGTTTGTTAGTGACATTATACTAACAGGACACATGCTAAGGTTTAATAAATGTATAAAACTCTTCCAGTATGATATTATTTCCAATGGACAAAAACTCTTTCAACTGTATAAAGTTCTGTGTTGGTAACCATATCAGGAATTTCCAAGATACAAAACCATAGTCTATATTTTTTGTCATTTGTAAGACATTAAAAAACAACAACAACAACACAAGAATAGACCTTATCCTGAGAAGCAGTGAAATAAGGGTTAAGCACATTCACCACCAGCTCATAAGCAGCATGGGTAGACCATAATATTCCATAATAAAAAAGAAACACAATAAAAATTTCATCTCCGAGTATTGCTGAGAGAGGCTGAAGACATAATTCCAGGGTTCTACATTTCTTCACGCACAGTGATGTTTTCAAGTATTGCCAGGACTCAGCACTCATGGTACAAGAAATGCAGAGGGTATTTTCTGCCAGCACACTTAATGACAGAAAAGGAAGGAAAAATGCTTGGGTGCATTCAGTTCTTCCTCTATTTAGGAAATGTTCTCAACAAAAGTATATCCTTTAGAAATGTTCAAGGAATGTTATTTTTTCTTTTCTTTCAATATCATAGAAACAAAAAATATATCAGGAAAATAAAAAATGAACATCAATGGCATATTTTATGAAAGATATATACACAGTATTCATTCCATTGACATAAGGGCAAGATTTTTTTTATCATAAACAAAGTAAGATTTTCAGGATCTATTCCTTACTTAAAATCCCACAAATAAAAATGTATCCATGAAAAACTAGAGATATTTTGAATACTAAAGTCCTTTATTCAACAACACAGAAATTTCACAAAAACAACTTTACTGGGCAAATTGCATGTGATTTTTAAAAGTTTTTTATACAGTTTTGTACATGCCCCATAAGTGATTTTCTTTAATAAATACACTGTTTTCCAAAACTGCTTTTTAAATAATTGCACAAGCATACATACACCTTACACAAATATCTATTAGAAAATTTAATAGATAACTGCACAGTTCAGAATAGGAGAACACCGTGAAAGGAGTACATTGTGTGGCCCAGGTTCTTGGAATATCTCAGACTATTTTGCAATTATAAAAATGGAATCCCTCCTAACATAGTAGCTGTCTTTTATTCACTAGGAATACAGATCTCAGTGTGAAACACCAAGTTTAATAAAAACAAAATCTGAAACATTTAGCAGTTACATGAGAACCAACTGTTGGATATCACTGTGACTCTAACCATGATCAAAGACCCACTACAGCTTTTTGCTGAACATCTTTGACCCTGAATAGTATGTTCATTTAACTGGTCTCCTTTTTTCATTATTTGATTACAGATACTATCAGCTTAAAGACTTTATATGCTTTAGCATTAATTGCACAACTTGCATGCCAGGGGTTCTGAATGAAAGTAAGGGAATATTCCTTTCTTTTAGTGATTGCTTCATATTCATTCATAGCAAGCCCACCATCTCTTGCTCCCCATAAATGTGTTCAGAATAAGAAATTTGAATGTTGGGGACTAAGCACCCACCATCTCTTGCTCCCCATTAATGTGTTCAGAATAAGAAATTTGAATGTTGGGGATTAAGCAGGAGACATTTTTATATACTCTTACATTGGGAGATGACTATTAACATTTTCTCTCCTAAGAGTGGATAAATTTCTATTTTGTAGAGCATGCCCCCACTTGTACACAGACAGGCAGAGGCCATCAGAAAATCATTTGGTCTAAAGACATGGAAAGAGAGAGGTTTTGATATTCTTGTGATGTTAGGGTGCAGAGTATCAACTGAAAAGGACATTGGCTCATGGTACCATATACTGACATCGCAAGCATTTTCCATGCTCTCCCTAAATTCTGGCAGGGTATGGCACCTCCTTGACCACATCTAGAGGAGACAAGACCCTGTGTATATGGACCTCTCTGACAAAACGTTTTATTCAGCTTCTCTGATATATCATTTTTACATTGGACAGATAGTCTAGACAACCCATTGTATAGACAATCCATATTTTGAATGTTCTTGATACTGAATATGAAACATACAATAAGGAATTTTTAAAAGCTACTTTTCATTGGTATTTTAGAATTATGGAAAATATAAACCTTCAAATCACTGCCGTAGGATTACAATGATATGCTTTATAAGTTCTCAGTACATGGACATATGGAGAAAAACTAAAGAAAGGCCAGAAGAATAATATCTTCAACATCACCAATGAGAACTTTATATCCAACATACATTACATAAATAGAGTTTAATCAAAAACATTAAAAAGTGGGTGGTGTAAAATAATGTCAATAAGAAAAACATAAGAGCATGTCTTAAAAGCTACACTTTCCCATTTCAGTAATCAATAAATTTTCTTTCATAAAACAAAAATGAATTGACAGGCAAAACACCACATTTTACAATATACAGATTCATTAGTTCTTTTAAAAAAGCAAACAACGAAAACACATCAAGACATGCACTACTAGAATGTATTTTAGACTCCAGTACGTTGCTATGTGGTCTTTGTTATTGTATGACTAAAATACCCTGAATAGGTATTTGTGTAACACTTGTGTAACAATCATCATTTTCCAAAAAGCAAGGCAAGTTTACCTTTCAAGTGTGAAAGTAAGTTTTCACTTACTTGTAATTAATTAGCATACCGGTAAACAACCAAAAAATGTAAAACTAAAATGGAATAAGTAAGAACTCATATAGCTCTCATTGGTCCTATAGCAGAAACAGAAATTCTAACTAGAAACCTTCAAAGGAAAATGCAAACAGAAAAGTATCTCCATACAGCATACGGCACATTTTAGCTTGTTATCACTTAAGTCTCATCTCTTAAGTATGGAAAGGTGTGGTACAGAATGAATTTATCTCAAAAAGGCTTTTTGACCATAACTGTAGGCCATATATTCATACACCAGGTGCGTTAAGTTACACGTTTTTCACATCAGCATTTGTACCACTCTTTCCTTTCCCCAGTACTCTAATGATGATGTGCTGCTTCTGCTTTAATTTTTTTTTTCTGTCATACCATTTCCCATTCAAACTATAACTAGATTTTCAGAAATATTCACCCAATAATCTTTCCAAACCTTTAAAGCCCCTTTCACTGTTCCATCACTCTCTCTCTCCTCAAATTATTTCTCTTCTCATGACCCAGTCCGCTACCTTCTTCAGCAGGCTAAGAGACGCAGCTAAAACAATTGGCTGGTGGATAAGGAACAAAAAGTTACAGTAATATATCCACTGTCATATTCTGTGTGCTTTTGCTAAACTCTGTTCCATTCCTTAAACTGAAAATAGTTTTTATAATCGAAAAAAAATAAAACAAAATGCAATAATATTTGTCCTAATGGGACAGCCTTAGGAACCTGCCATGGGAAAACCATATCCTACATGAAAAGGTAGCCCAGGTTTTGTGGAGCATTAGAACCTCCGTGTGTATGCATGCGCGTGCTGGTGATGGTAGCGGGGATATCTTATATTATCTAATTCCACAGACTGTGGCCCTACCTTCTCAATAATTGAAGGCATCAAGTGACAAGAACAGAACTGGCCAACAAGGGAGCATTCCACTGACAAACTAGAGGAAGACTACTGGTCCAACTGGGAGGCTATGAAAAAGTAAGATTAAAAAGAGATAAAAACCATTGCGTTCTTATGAATGGGTTTAATTCTTCTAAACTGAAAATACATCCAGCCATGCCTTAAGGCAGGACTCAGGATATCCAAGTGTTAAAATAAAACTACCCAGTTAATATCACACATGGAATTAAAACTGTTGGGTACTCTTTATTAAATTTTATTCTTTCTACCAGAAAAATAAGTAAAAAATAAACAAAGAAAAATAAAAAATTATACAGCTCACGTTGGGCTGGGGAAAAAAAAAGTCAGTCATGGATTTCACCCCCTAAGATAGGATTCTTTATTCTGTAGCCTAGAAAACACTGTTTTTTTTTTTTTAATCATACAATAGATTTCGCATTTTCCAACTACTCTGCAGTACTCCGCCTTACAGTGCAACCCAAGACAAATCAACTACACTAAGTATTTGGGAGGTATACCCTTCTGTACAGCTCGTTTGTAAGCAATGCAAGTGCATAACCACTACTCTAATATAGTGCTCAAAGATTAATTGAAACTTTCATAACATCTTCCCCTCTTACAACAATACAACTGAAGGTAATTGCTGGATGCATCATAATCTTTCAGTCTTGTAAAACTTGGCATCAAGTCTCTACGGAAAGATGCGTGGCAAAATGGTGCCAGTGCTGTTGCTGCTCCTAGAAACAACTGGCGAAAAATATTTAAAGCTAAAATTTATTGCTCCAGATTTAACTTGCAGAACCATACTGTTGTGTACAAACTGTTAATCTCCATAGATGCTCAGACATGATTGTCTCCTTGTGTCTAAACACACAAAATACAAGCTGCTATCTGTACAGTTTACAGTACTGAAACACATATATTTGAAAATGAAGTATAGATATGTACTTTGCAAAGATACATGATTTTACAGTAGGGGTTTACCCAAACTTATTTTTTTACAGCCACTTTCAAAATAGACAACAACTTCACTAGCATAGCTAAATTACATCAAAGAAAGAATCAGTGTATTGAAAGTAAATAGACTGGCCGATTCCCCAAGATCCCACATTATTTTTATGTGTCTTTTTTCTTTTCCTCTTTTTTTTTTTTTTTTTTTTTTTTTTTAAGAAACCTCTATAAATAAAATGAAAATAATTTATGGATATTTTCTTCAGTGGTGGACTAAGCAGTTTCTTAAAACAAGACATTAGTTTGCCCTTCATTTCCAAATGCCTTGAAAATAAGATATACTACTGCTTTAAAAGAACCATCGGAATGCTTCAGCGCTGGGAACAGGTGTTCTCTATAAAAAAAGAGCAAGAAAACAAGTTAAGCTTTCTTTCTATGCCAACATAAAATTAGACTTTTCTCCTTTACACTTCAGTAATATTTTTAGTTACCAATATACCACATAATGACATATATTTCCACATTTAATAAAAAGAAATGCTCGATCTGAGAACATTACAAACATAAGAATAATGAATTTAATGCTAATATAGTGAATATTGTGATTAAAACATAATGGTATAAAATATATAGGAAATGCAGTCTGAAACATTCATAGATTGCAATCAGAATAAAAGCAAGATTAAAGCTCCTAACCAAATAGTATGAAGACCAGTCAGTACAGGTATCAAAATCTGGATCTGCCTCATGGATGCCTCTGTCCCTTCAGTGTCAGGAGCACAGACACACAGACGAACAGTTACATCATGAGAAAGGATTCACTTCTGCTGCTGAGTTTTCTATATTGATTGTTTTTTTAACGATAGGTCTTCATCTAAATGTTTTTGTATTATTATTATTATTATTATTTTAGAGACAGAGTTTCACTTTATCACCCTCAGTAGAGTGCCGTGGTGTCACACAGCTCAGAGCAACCTCCAACTCCTGGGCTGAGGTGATTCTCTTGCCTCAGCCTCCCCAGTAGCTGGGACTATAGGCACCCGCCACAACACCTGGCTATTTTTTTGTTGCAATTTAGCTGGGGCAGGGTTTGAACCCGCCACCCTCGGTATATGGGGCCGGCATCCTACCTACTGAGCCACAGGTGCCGTCCTGTTTTTGTATTTCAAAGGACATAATCAGCTATGCACACAGGCTCCAATGTGACTGAGACCCAGAAGCACTGTTTGTTGTAATTGTACGACTACAATTGACTTACCCTGCCTCCAAGCATACTAACAAAAGTGCAAGCAAAAAGTTAAACCGGAATGTAGCCACTGTTTTTATATACAAACATATGCAACATATGTGAAGCTGATGATAAGAGTTCAGGGAAGTCATTTCTTTTCTCTGCAGATTTTTTTTACGACAGGATAACAACAAACATCACATCAATATTACCTCTATCATTGATCAATTATTAAATGTTAAATATCGTTCTATGAATAATCTAAGGAGAACTAAACTGACAAAATGAATCACCATTTTAAAGTAAGCGAGTTTTTATTTTCAACAAGTTAATGTATGTTTATAGTGAATTGATACTATCAATTGAGTATCAATGATACTCAGTGGAGCTTAACTCCCCTTTTATACCGTAAAAGTACTATAAGTGGTTATCAAGGAGTTATAAGCTAGTACCAAAAGTACGAAGAATCTTTTCAACAAAAAGCTTGTAGGTTACTATGAGATATTTCGGGTAGGCAAGAGGTAGTTAAGCCTGAATTTTTATCTGTATATCAGCATTCCAGTAATTCATCATGTCATATTCTTCTTTAGAATGCCTCATCCTATAGTCTGCATATATTCTAAAGATATACATACATAATCACATGAGTACACTGTGAAGGTACACAAGAAACAACAAGCTAGGAATAAATTTTCCTATGAAGACTAATGAAAGAGTGCTGATTTTGTTGCTTAGACCAGTTCAACAAGTCTGTGTAGACATTACAGTAAGATGGCTGCTAAGGACTAAAGTATATACACTGGTATGTCAAATGCATGCTGCCAATACACTTATATTGAGTAGGTATACAAAAATTCATGAACATGAATACATAATTATATACCTTGTAAATACATCTTAGGAGAATGTTAATAGCACTGGAATTTATTTTCAAAAACACATTAAAAATTCTTCTGCAAGCATTCTAATTGAGATTAGCCTTTATTTGCTTCCTCAGACATGAGTTATCTGGTTGACATTGTCCCATTATAAAATGTCATCTAAAAAATGTATTAATTGATTAAGATGTCAATTAGAAATTCCAATGAATAAAATAACCATTTTGGAAAGCAAACCTGCTTTTCACTATCTGCACTAAGAGAAATTTTTTTAAAAGACCTCATAACCAGTACAATGAATTTCAAAGTACCGTATATACTCGAGTATAAGCCGAGTTTTTTCGGCACAGAATTTGTGCCGAAAAACCTGAACTTGGCACAAATTTTGTGCCGAAAAAACTCGGCTTATATACGGTATATACAGTAACTGAATTAAAAGCAAATCATTCATTTGCTATTATTTACCTAAGTTTGCATATATGCATATACAAAAAATGTAATTTGTGAAGTTTCTAAAAGTACAAATAAAATGTTCCATAGTCTCATAAAAATAGTACTGATCTTATTAACATTTTATTTCTTATCCATGATGGCTTAATCGGTTTTCTGCTTTCCAGCTTACTATGCATAACTGTATCCCTATCTTTTGATTCCATTAGTGAAAAAGAAATCCCTTTACTACTTTCTATCTTCAACCTTTTGAGTGATAAATGTATTAATGATATATCCTGATTCCATTTATTTAATCATTATTAAAGGAATGATATAAAGTAATAAGAAGCATGACATACTCATTCTAATATTCATGCTTTATATACACACACACACATAAGCAGTAAATGAAAACTTAAAAGTTTATACCAGATGCTAACTTGCTGGCTGATGCCAACTAAGAATAAATTTTATATAAGTATGCACACTTATATAAATGTAGTCATTTTTAATGAGGTAAGTTAGATCCAAGCATATCCATGCAATTATAGATCTATGGTTACAAATTCACATATGAAAAGTAAACATGTGCATATATATTCATAGATATTCACATTTATGTGTATATGTATGACACAGAGATGCCAACTTACTCTCAGATGCCAACTGGAAACAAGATTATAAATATATACTTATGTAATCTTGTATCTTGATAAACATATATGTTTATGAAGATAAACAGCAAAAATATATGGAGTACATTTTTTTTAAATGAGATGAAGTCCTTATGTCTTAGATAGACTTCTAAATCTCTTTTCCAACTTTCTGCCCTTCCTGTGCCCCTTTCAGCTACTCAATTTCATTTGCAACTTTTAGGAGAAGCAAGCTTACAAAATGCCAGGTAGGGTCAAAAGTCACTGTTGTGTGGAAAAAATTAATCACTTCTCTATGCATGTTACCACTGAAAATCCACTAAACTAGGCAAACGCTCAGCACAGATTTTTCTACACTAACATGATCTGTCATAGAATAGCACCTGCTCTTACAGTCTTATTTTGTGACATTACTATGCATTTTAATATTACAATGCATATATTGGGGCCAGTATGTATTCCCAGGTTTAATAATGTAGACAACTGGTTCCAGGGGAAATGAGAATGCAAACTGGGAAGCCTCTTCTAAAAATTGCTTAATCTTTGAACTAACATCTTTGAGGTCCAGGTGCCAAAAAATGATTAGTTGGAAAATCACATAAAATAAAATATGTGGAAAAAAGAAAGAAAGAAAACTACTGATGCATTAATTAGAACAAGTAATCGAGGCATCTGCCAGAAATTTGGAGTAGGCTTTCTCTAACAGTTTTATTTCAGGGTTAAAAAGTGACCAAACTCTTTTGTGTCCTCCAGTGCACATGAAACAGTTATATGTTCAATCTTTCCCCAATCTTTATCAGGCTCACTGGAAATTTACTTCAGATCTGGACTGGGCTCCTCTTGCCCAGCTGGGTGAAGGAACATTGTTTTGATAGGTAAAATATGAGGTTATAGTATAGATTTTTAATTCTGTCTGCACTAATTTGGGGATACATCTTTACTAACTGTCTACTAATGAGGTCATCTTTATAAGCGAACTTCTACTGTAAATGGTGCAGGAGCTCAGCATCCCAATATAAGGGATTAAATACCCCAACCAGCTACCTTCAGGTTATATAAATTCAAAATCCCAGCTGGGGAATCATACTCCTGATGAGATTACAGTGACTTTCTGAATCTCAGTGATGCTTGCAGGGGATCTTTATCCTGAGTGACAGGAAAGCCAAATTCCCCTGGAAAAGAAGGGGGTGGGAAATTAAAGAATAGAATTTAGTTGATCAGTGTGGTTTAAGGTAGCCTTCACTGCTCACGCAGGTGCAAACACTGGCAAACAGCAGCCTTGCTCCCAGGAGACCTGTGGGGGAACCTGCAGCCCCAGGTCTCTGTCTGGTACTGTTGAAACGCACTGAGTTGCAGAGAATTCATCCCCACACAAGCCAGATATGAAACGACCTTCAAGGTCACAGGAATGTCTTCTGTTTTCTCCCTGAACAACTTTTAAAGGAAAAGGAATTTCCTTGAATAAAATAATGATATAATCCAAGTCCAAATACATTTTACATTTGCTATTTAAAAATACATGAAAAATTATTAATGTTTTTGGCAGATTTCTATTTCAGTTTGTTCTAAAATAATTAAAAATCCCCAAAGGCTGCCAACTTAAGAATCTGAGTGTGCCTCTCTTCTTTTGGTACCGGTAAGCTGCCACATGGAAGTAGTTTCCTCAGGTGGAGAATAAATCTACATAGTATTGTTAAAGTATATCAAGTCTAATAAAAATTCAGCTCATAAAAGCTAAAAATGGGGCATCTAGAACTCTGCTACGTAGGAGGATATGCAGAATGACCATTCATATCTATTAATAAATACAATACGTGAAAGAGTTGAAGTCCCAAAGAGAAAATTAATAACTCTCGATGCTGAAATTTACCTCAGACTGCATATAATTTTAAATTGAGATAATGATTATGACATTAGAAACGTCTATGACTAAAGTAAAATATATTTTTCCAATATTTATTTATATATTTCCCAATCCAAAAATTTCAGGGATTTACCTAGGCCTGCAGAATTCTAATGTGAAACAAGATGACTCTAATATAATGATTTCCAAATGGAAGTCAGTACTTAGGGGTACAAATAACATCCTGTTTTCCCATTTATAATTAATTAAAGAAATGTAAGCCCTCAAATCATTTCCTGTTTGCCATATAACGATGCAAATATTTTTTGAAATAAAATTAATTTTAAGCTGTATTTAGCCATTACAATCTCTTGTACACTCTTCTGAAATACTGTTTTAACTGTGAGGAATCCCACTATAAGTTTCTTAGACTCCTGGGCATCTGAGGCCTTGAAGTTGGAAACCCTCACTATGTTTGAGTCTATCTTTACCCACTAGTGTTTGAAGACCTTAATGAACCATGGAAATTTTACAACATAAAATGAATAAAAAAGACAAAAGATATTAGGCCCCATTGTTTGCCTATAGCTATTCAGTTATGTTTTTCCAGTTTCATATGAAACTTTCAAAATTGTTTTTTTTTTTTTTTGTAAAAACAAAAGCAAAAAGTTTCCTGATTTATAATAAAGTACATTTTTGTAATGTTATTACTAAGCACATTGAAACAGTTGAGATATATAGGTTCCCAATTTTCTTATTGACAACATCTCAAGACCTACTTGTAGAAATTGGAAATTATATTATTATACATTACTGTGGATAAGAACACCCACACACTAACAAATTAATACACATTAATACAAATCTTTGAATAATTAATAATTATGGTACAAAATGATACCTAGCAGAGGTGAGCATCTCCACCCAAAGGTTATTTTTTCCCCATGATTCTTTTTTAAGAGCAAAGCCAAAAAGTTTTAACAGAGTGATTTTTCTATATTCTATTTATAAACAATATATTCATAATATCATGCTTCATAATAGTTTAATAATATAATTATTAGTAAGCACTGGTATTTCACAGGCTAGTTAGTATGAGAGAACTATTAATTTATGACAAATGATAATCACACAGTCCAAGATTTTATTATTAAATCAAAAACAACTTTATATTAATACCTCAATTTTAAAATATTTGGATTAGTATCACTATACACTGTTTTCACTTTTTTTTTTTTTTTTTTTTTTGGCAGTTTTTGGCCGGGGCTGGATATGAACCTGCCACCTCTGGTATATGGGGCCGGTGCCCTATTCCTTTGAGCCACAGGTGCTGCCCTGTTTTCACTTTTTAAATTACACCTCAATACTTTCTTGTTCTGCCCTATCATAATATATCTGTATTATATACAGATAATTTTTTTTTCATAATTCCAATTCATTTAACATGTAACTATATAAGTCTTTGGTAGAATCACACCTTATTTAGGCTATAGATATAAGCTACAAAAATATCCATTGGTAGTACCATTAACTGATATCAGCACCAAATAAGTAACCAGCTCATTTTTATGACACAATTTTGGGGGGCCATAACTAGAACTGTAAAGAACCGTCCATGTTTTTGGTTTCCAAATTGACATCTGTGGCCAAGATATCTCTGATTAATGGTAGTGAACTTGAGATGGCCTTTCATTAATATTGATTCTCTGATAGCTGCTGCTCTTGTTACTTCTCTGCCTTGGGAATGAGGTTTCTTCCCCTGCCTGCCCCTGCGACACTCACCATCACCACCACCATCCTCATGATCACCACTATGACAGAACGATTTTAGACTGGGCAGTGTTAACCTTAGCAGCAAACTTATCCAACGTTTGTAAACGGAAAAACTTGTTCATATATTATGTTATAAAGGTAGTAAGTCAAGTCCTAATGCTGGTAGAGACAGTCAGGAAAACAACTGTCCAAACAATGGGAATGGATTGGGAAGGAAAATAACAGACTAACCCCATGATTGACACTGGCCCAGAAGTGACCAAAAAAGGAGCTGGCTTTTGGTCCTAGTATCTAATGTAACTACTTTATTTGGGCAAATTTCTTGATTGCTCTGTATAATTATATCTTAATTTATTTACTTCAAACCACATCAGTCTAACAAATAAGTAAATTTATTGTGGTATAAATGGTAGTTTACTTTTTAAAATGTTCTTGAACATACAAAAATAGACTGTAGTAAGGTGATACCATGGTGAGCAGAGAAAGGAGAATCCTTCAAGGACCCACAGCTTAAAGAAGTGTAATTTTGTATCATATTTTTTAGCCTTACATGTAAGTGGGAGTTAGAAAGGAAATTAAAAATAAAACTGAGACTAAAAAGCAAAAGTTAGGTTAATAAAATCAATCTTATACTGTCATCTTACACTGTCAAGAATGATTGAAATATTTTCCCTATATACTACACTCATATGTGTTTATATTTTATTTGCATGTGTAAGCATATATAAATATATGTAATTATAGAACATGAATAAATATGATGTGTATAAACGAAAACGTGTGTGCATAAAAGTTCAATAAATCAATCTCCTCTCAAAGTCATGCTAGTAACTCCTGTTGAATGTAATAATACCTCTAAGTGATATCACTGGCAATTAGCTATTAAAAAAAAAAAAAAAAGGACTCATTCATCCTGACCCGATTGTTGGACAATTTTAAACATTCAGTTAACTATATTAATTTCATCACTTTTTCACTGAAAAGGAGAAGAAATATAAAAGAAAAAAAAATATATATATATAGAAGAAAAATAAAATGCAAGATCACTTAAAAATATATTAAGAGGTGCTATTTAATCTATTAAAGCTACAATTTGAACAGTCTCTAATGCATATTTAAAATACAATAACTACACCTAACATCTGTAAGAAATTCAAATTACGATGATTCTGTTTGATTACTGTACATCTGAGAATGTGAAAAATATTTATTTTTTTAATATCTTGTAAAAGTGAAAATCAGGCTTAGGCTAAGTCGTGTAGCATTTTGGATGCAGTCATTGAACTTCACTAGGTTCAGATTCTGTTACGATACATACACGAGCACTGGGACGGACCCAGCCCACAAATCACAGCATGCTTTGTGTTCATGAACTACTAAATGGAATTTAGAAAATATTAATTTCAAACATTTCAAACAATTAAATGTCATGACCAAAATAACGTGCTTGTTTAAAACTATACTTCTAGGAACAGCATATAGATTTTGGAGACCTTCTCTTCCTCTGCCCTCCTCTGCCCTCCTCTGTTTCTCTGTTACTTTCTTTCTTAACTACATTGCCATCACACCGAATGCTCAAATTCATAATCACTTTGATTGTGACATTCTGGTCTTCCTCCTTAAATTTTCTTTTTACATAATAAAATTGAAATGTATACCATCAATCATTTTAATTTAATCTTTGTCAAATTATTACATGCTTTTTAGCTGTTTAGAAATATATTTTGATTCCTCTGTGGTCATTGAACAGACACGTACTATGAAGCATTCTCCCTAACATGACCCCAGCATCTTGTATGCGAGACAATATCCTCAAGTATTAGGATTCTCATTTCTCCTGAGGAAGTTCTCACCAACTACCTGTTTTTCTGTAAGTATCACATGCTCCTTCTTTGTGCAAACATAGTCACATTTACATAGTTAACTAAATAGTAAAGTACATTAGTAAGCCTAACTTTTCAGTCATAGAGTTTAATTTTTTCTTTTTTGCAGTTTCTGGCCGGGGCTGGGCTTGAACCCACCACCACCTCCGGCACATGGGGCCAGCGCTCTACTCCTTTGAGCCACAGATGCCACCCAGTCGTAGAGCTTTTAAAATGCAGTCATTAATAGTCTTTTCATTGTAATTCTCCCAGAAACTCTTCTATATGTACAATTCTATATTTTTCAGGAAATTCTCCTTTTAAGCACTTAAAAAGGACATTGATATTTTGAACAATTTATTGCTTGTGGATGCTGGATGTCCTCCATATTCCTCACACCAGCATTAAATGTAAAATTAGTCTTCCCACTTGGCTTTTCTATGCTTCTAATTGTAGACTTAAGATTACTATTAAGGAGAATATTTGCTTTTCTACTATGGTAAATGAAAAGAAACAGCACTGAGTGGCTTTAGTGGGTTTAAACTTAGAACCCGAGACATCATTCCATACATCCGAGACATCGCCCCTTTTGAGACAACTATTACTACTCATTCCTCATTTAAAACACTCAAGATGACCCTGAGCATTACAATCCCTTCTGCCAATGTGCTCCTTTCTGATTTCCCTTAAATCTGTAACAATCTTGTAGTCTACCTCTTTTTCCTTCTTCCCTCTTCCTTCCTTTACTTTTTTCCCCTTCCAATATAGGCATTTCTCTTATTCAGGGAAAAACCACGGTTTCCAGTTCTCAGTGAAATATGCCTTGAAATAAAACAGAAAACTTAATACTACACCATAGTACCACATGAGGTAGCGAGGTAGAGACCAGATCAGTCTGTATTACATATGGAGATGTGGAAAACTAAATCAAGGATGAATCAGGAATTTTTTTTAGCAAGCGTGAGATTGCTTCCATAATTTTTTAAAAGTTCTACATCACTATCTTAAGTGTGTCCATTTTTTGGACGAAGAATTAAAAATAAGAACAGGGAACTAAATATCTTGGATGAAGGACCTGGAGTTAGAGAACACTGGATATTCAAAAAGGCCAGTTAGGAGTCTAGAAAAGTTTGGGTTCTTAAGCCCGGAAGCATGTGTTTATATGTCCACGTGTTTATGTATGCATACATGTATGTATTTATGTAGCCAGAGAACTTATTTAAAGTCTTAGCAGATAACAGTCTCTTCCTAGCTAAAATTTGTTAAATTGAATTAAATTTATCAAGGGTTTATTATGTGCTTAATAATGTCATACATTTAGAAGTACACAACATAGGCATAGACCTCCCTAGAAGTAAAGGCACACTATTTGTAGAAACACATTTAAATTTTACTCTTTGTCAACAATGTTCAAATATAATTTCTTTCCTCACTACAGACACGTTCAATAGTGATGTTGCTGTTGCTAAACTAGTGTTTTCCAGACTTGACTGCAACCAGTAGTTATAAGTACATTTTATATTTCAGCCCAGGATGTGCATACTCTTATACTCTGATCCACTTCATAGTAAATTGAACTTTACATACAGCAGCCTTACAGAGAAGATCCAATATATTTCTTTTGAGATGGGAAGGAGCCAGTGTCCTCTACTTTGTTTTTCATGGACCATATATCTACAATCAACTGATAATTTTATCTTTTTTTCTTATTCATGACGCCATTAAAATCATTGTTTATCTCATTTAACCTATAAAAAAAATATTGCCAATAGAGAAGTCATTCCACCGCATAGTTATTTTCCTACCACTGATTTACCATCATTAATTTTCACCACTTCTACCTAAGTACATTTGTATGATCTTCTATTCTTTTAAATAAACTTATTTAGTGACATTTTACTTTGTAACATTTTGGAGAAAATGTATCTTATCTGAAATCTATAGGATTCTCTAAAATCCACAGCACTGTCCGTGACTCTTCTTGTTCCCTAAGCATATTTCCCTCCCTCTTTGTCCTATGTCATCTTTAGCCTTTTCACAACATCAATTATCCATGTGGTGGTATGAGTTGTTTTTTTTTTCTTTTTCTTTTTCCTCTTAAGTTGTTGAGCAAGAAACAGCACTTTCAACGTAGTTTTCCCGGTAGTTTGACACTTTACTTTCTCAAAAATGCTTTCTAAAATATAAATTTAAACGCAGAAGAGACACACATGGGATACCATTTTTCTACCCATCTTGGAAGTATTCTCTTTTAGTTACTCTTTGGAATTATTCTACCAAATGTTTCAAAGGCATAAGTAAAAATAATAACATCGGCTATAACACAATCTGTTTTTCCTTATCTCTAATTCATCTGCCACCCCACTCCTCAAGCCTCAGCTCTGACTCTCAAAAAGTATTGAGTCAAGTCATAAAAAATGATCTTTCCTTTATGTACTTTTCCATTGTCTGCAAAACTTTTACAACCACTGAAGCAAAGCAGACATCCATATCCCACCTTGTCAAAGTTCCTTCTAGAAACTGCATTGCAAGCTCTTGGCTTGAATATTCCTTTTACTTTTGTTTTTAATCTTTCTTGGTTAGTATTACAAATCTTCTAGGGCCTATTGCTTCCTGTTTAATTACATTTTACAAATACCCTCTTTTTTTTAAAAAGAAAAAAGAAAAAAATCTCTGCATAGTCACTTCACTTTTATCTGAAAATGAAAATCTATGTGTTTTATTTCCTACCAATATTAAAATATATTTTTTCCAGTTTTCCAAGTTTGCTTAATATTTTTAATTTCCAACATTTGTTACGTATATTTCCAACTAGAATTCCTTTCTTTCTTACAGTGATACTCTTGGAATTACTAATTTACATTTAGAATAACTCCCTGTGTCTGTCCAAAGAATGAAAATAGGAACCAAATGAAGGTCCTGGATTAGTAACATGAAACACACACACACACACACACACACACACACACACACACTTCTATTAAGAGACACAAAAATTAATAGGGATGGTGTGCCTATAGTAGGAAAAGAGAAAGAGCACTAAGCTATCAAAATTGGCTTACTGCATTGACTGACTTCACTGGAAAATTTGCTCAGTTTTTTAGAACACTTGACAAGGCAGGTACAAGACTAAGGAAATCTGTCTATCTCCTTCCAAGTAAACTCAAGCCAGATCATTGCCAATCTGGATGATTACACCTGGACTTTAATTTTTAAAAACTATAAGTAACCTGTTGGTGTACTGAATTATTTATAAACATAGTTGCCTTGGGTGGCGCCTGTGGCTCAAAGGGGTAGGGCACCAGACTCATATGCCAGAGGTGGTGGGTTCAAACCCACCCCTGGCTAAAAACTGCAAAAAACAAAACAAAACAAAACAAAAAACCATAGCTGCCTTATTCTCCACTTTTACTGATGCCTTTAAAATAGGCCTGAAAAATTATACAGTAGCTTTTGTTTGCAAATATTAAACTACAGATAATATTTGTAATGTAGGTTATCATTACCTTCATCTTATTGATGAGGACAGTAAGTAACAATCAGAGAAGTTATGCCAATGGACCTATAACACAGTTCAACTCTTTAGTCACTCGATCCTAGTGGTTCTTTCCACAATGTCTTACCTAAGTATGTGGCCATATAGCCTAAATATAATTTTTAATTAAAAAGAAATGAAAATCCAGGAGACTAATATTGTATTTCCTGAATATAATTTATATATTATATCTGCCAAAGAAATATATCTCAACTATGAGTTATCTGAAAAGGTACTTATTTGCTTTGCCGCTATTTATTTAGTAAGAAATAAAATGTGAAATACATGGGTTAAATGTTAAGAAATAGAAAAACAGAAAAATATTAGCAGGCTGATCTCATACCTAGCTATGGATTCTTATGCTTTTAAAATAAATTAAGAGAAAGCCCCAGAAGTTTCACAGAGGAAAAAATATTTCTCATAATGTTTTAGAGTAGAAGTTAACAAGCCTGCTGGGATCCTTTTAGCCCCTGCAGAGCTAAGTCTTCAACATTATTAAATGGCTGTCGCATCTGAAGTATGGTGCAACATAACTCAATAAACAACAGAAAACATATGATGCAGAATGGAGGGAGCCTCTTCGATTACCCAGCAGAATAGTTCAATTTCAGGACAGGTGTTTGCATGTGACGGAACAAGATGTGACTTAAGGATAAAATTATCCTTATGCCCCTCCCCCACGATTTTAAAACTCCTGAAGAGTCAAATACTAGATTTTAAAAAGTATGTTAAGGTGAAACACAAATCAAAGAACAAAATTATGAATGCATCAAATCCTCAAAATTTACACTGATCACAAAAAAATACTTTCGTGAAAGTAAGTTTTTATTACCAAATGTTTCCCAGAATGCTCAACTTCCCTAGTCAAGATCTTCTGATCTGTACAACACACAAAGATTAGACTTCACCATGTATTTTTGGTTCATTTTTGCTTTTTAAAAATTAATCTAGGAATATGAGGAAAACTAAAAAGCAGTAGTCCTTTCTTCACTTTGTATGTTTACATGAGACTTTAAGAAAATCTTGAATTTAACCTGTTACTTGAATTAGATATTTCGGTCCGACAAATGTAAGAGTTTACTTTTCGTATTTTGCATGATGTAAGAAAAAATAAATTTAGGAAATGGACATGTCCACTTTTTAAAAAAATGATTGAATAGTAGGAGATTTTCCTAGTTTTTTCAAGGTGAAGTTAAAGTGAACTGATCTCTGGTGAACTGTATATTCAGATCTAATCTGATCAACTGAAGGTAAGCTACAAATTCTAACAGCACCAACCACTTTCAAGACTTTTTTAAAAAACACACACTTTCAACCTATTTTTAGGAGACACTCAAATAATTTAATGCTAAACTTTGTTAGCATAAAGATAACTCCAAGAATGTTTTTAAGGTCACTGCAACATTTATTTTCAGTCTGGAACCAGATAAAGGATGCTCCAACTAGAGCAAATATGGATAAAATGCTTATTCTTTTTGTACACCTTTAAATTTTTAGTTTTTATAGGATATTTTATTAAATTTTTCTTTATTCATCAATAGGTAAGTCTGACTATAAAAAATTACTCTTCATCCACAGTGACAGATGCCTCAGACTCAACAGAATATGCAAAAATACTTGAATAATCAATTCATTAAAAACTTTCAATCAATAGTTTAAAAATCAACACTTTCCATTCTTAAAATATGCAAGTATTTTTATCTGACTAAATTGAAGTCTACTGTTTATTGTGATTTATTTGCTTTCTGACTAATTGTACTTTGTTGAATTTCAAATAAATATTCTAACGGTATAATTTATGAACAAATTTTAATTGCCTTATTTTACCATGCCTAAGTGCCAGCTTAAAGATTACATAGAATTTACATAATGTTTGCATGGGTAAAGGTATTATTTTCATTTAGGAATTATTAAAAATAGTAATCTTTCAAACATACATTTTAATTGACAGATAAAATTGTATGCCTTTATTGTACATAGCATTTTTAACTGTTTTAAAGTATATGGAACAAACTTTAACTTCCTTGCATTAAATCTAGTAACAGAAAATGAATGTCCTTGGACTAGTATTACATTTGATGCCCAATCTGTTTTATGGCTTTACTCAAACTTCTCTGAGCTTTTTTCTTGTCATGTATCAAATTCAAAATCTTACATTCTTTCTATGTTAAAATTATAATGCTAACATGCTGTTACTTTTTTAAATTTTATTAAAAAATTTCCTCTTTCTTTTATTATAATTAATTATATATCTACATTTTTGGATCAAAACAAAACTTTTATATTTGTTCTACTGGCATGTTTTTTAATTATTGAAACTGAAAATGAAAATCCAGTTCTAAATTATGACATACAATGACAAACTGGTGGATGTTTCCACTTAAGACATGAAACATTTACATTTTCTGGATAGCTGTTTTTAAAACTAAAACCAAATTTCAAAACTTCAAATTTCAAAAACTTATAGTATTTTCAATTATTGAATTATTTCATTGCTTAGCTATATGGCTGTTTGAGTGACACCCCTAATTTATGTCTGGTCTACAAATTAAATTCCTCCGGAGCCAGGTGCCATCTTCCCCCACAAATTGCAGACAATTTATTTTGTAGAGAATTTGGCAACTGCTATTTATATGGTTGGGGCTCTTAGAATTTACCAACATATATAATACTTCTCTCCTCCCCTAAAACATCTTCTGAGGCAAGTAACCAATTTTGGGAAAGTATCTGGATGTTTTCCACCAAATCTTTTAGAAGCTCAACCTAACTTGTGGGAAAATTATTATTGGTCTGTACAATTAGCAGACAAGTATTTAAGAGTGAGATGTAGGAGAAGAGAGAAATGGAATTGTTCCAGTTTCACTACAACCTTCCTTCTCCAATCTCTCTTCCAGCTTACCCAAAGGATGGTGGTGGTGTGTAACTTGCAGCAAAAAAGAGCCAAGAGTGGGGGGAGGGGAATCTCCTGAGGCACCGCTTACTAATGTAATTCCATAAATCAACTAATGGGAGAGAAACCAGATCTGTGTGGTCTCTAATGCTGTCCCACAGAGATCAATCATGTCACCTGAACAATGTTCAGGGACTAAGAGGCTGGTGTTGCCCATGGGACAATTTTATCCCCTGAGCCATATCAGATTGAGATATTTTTAAAAGTTACATTTTAGCATCAGAAATGTAACTGTTGTGAATGAAAAAACCTGAAGGATTACTTTTGCAAGAGATAAAATATTATTATGTATCTTATTATCATAAGGCTCTCCTATACTATAATTAGGAACTTAATATTGATCATTTAGCATCATACAAGTTTTTAAAACAGGTTTTGTCACACAAGGGACATATAGCATTGTTAAAACTGCTTTGAACAATTAGTGGCTATTTATAACGGCATAATTGACTAAATGAACAATGGCATATGCAAATATAATGTAATAGAAAAACTCAAAATGCAAAATGTAATAGAAAAACTCAAAGTTATATGTGCATTATCACATTGATTGTTATCGAGTGGTGATTTTACATTTTTCTAGGGCATTAAGATGCTCTGAAAGTTAAACTAAGCAGAACAATGTAAAAATAGCTAAAGGAGTTTTAAAGGAATGGTAAAGAGAAGGCTTTAAAAAAATGTGGGCAAGAATCCCAACACATCCTTGTGAGTCGGTCTTAATTTCAGTTTACTCACCCTGAAAAAATCTGATTATGCTTTCAGCTTTAGGATGAGAACAAGTCAAAGGGAAGAGGGGCACAGTCAGTTTAAAGTAATAAATAAGAATGTGTGTTGTGATTACGATCCAAATGTTCATTGATGCTCATAATGTAAAGCCAACAAATGCTAGCTACAAAGTTTACACCTGAAATGCACAGGTGATATCCAAAATGAGTCACCAAATTACTATCCTCAGCCAGGAATCCATCCAGTCTCTAAAACATTTCCTTAGATAATGATGGACCAAATTAGGAGGGAAGCCAGGTCAGCAGAAGGACTTTTCACCTCCATACAATCCCAGGGCCAGCCTTGGTTCAGTCATGTAAACCCTGTCACTCTGACATGCATCCAGCTGTTTTCCTACAACCACACTGTGTGGCTACACGTGGGTTTAAGGCAGTCACCACGCTGCCATTGCCTTCTTTAAGGACCTAGATGGAATCTTCGACAATTAAAAAAACTTTTTAACTTTCTTTCAGGCAAACAGTGTTCCATTGATCATCTTAGCCTTGAATCACAATCCATGCTCTGATAAGAGGGGGCCTGCAGTTAGGCAAACATCTTTAGAGTTCTACAAAGGGAGAAATATTCTTCTCCTTTTCACACCTTTTCTTCTGAAGATCAACAGAACTTTGTGCATGAAAATTTTTAAAAAGAAAAAAGATTTTTATGAGATTTTCAATCAAGATAACTGAAGAATGTGAACATCACTACAAGTTTATGGGAAAATTATCAAAAGAAAAAAAAAGGAAATTTATGGAATTTGTTTAGACTGATGCAGCATAGAAACTTGTGCAGAAAACCTATTGGTACCACATCAAGTTCCTCCAGAGTGGTTATTTCCTAAATAAATCAGAATTATTCAATGGTCCTATCCACTATATACCCTGGTTTGAGGTAGTGCCAGTTTTAATACCTGGACAAAATCGATAATTCTAGATTCTAGATTTCCTAATTCTATAGGAAAAATGATAGCATGTCCTTATCAATTGGGCATTGATAAAAATTTCAATATGAACTGAATTTTAAATTTCCATTGGTCCTTAAATCCTAGGGAGGTTATCAGAAATTAATACAGAAAATAGAATCCAGCAGTTAATACCACCGAAACTACATGGATTTACACTATAGTTGCTATTATCTTTGCTTGAAGACAGTTGCCAAAGGAAATGTAACAAATCACCCTGCAGTAAAGTTAAACTTTCAACAAAGAGATGACTTCTCTTATAAAGAAAAATAAATGCAATATTTTGATGGAGCTGATCATAATCAAGAATGACATCAATATAATACTGATATTTTTGGAATCCCAAAGTGCTGCTTTGACTTACACACATTTTTTAAAAAGTTTAAAAAAATCTTTATCATCTTTGTGCTTAAAACTATAACAAGGCTCTTCATCCCTTTCTCTTTACCCCTTAGAAGACCAGTCCCCAGTTCTTCACAGAGAAATCTCCTCTAAGCCGTGCTCACAATTTAAAAAAAGATGTCCAAGTGCCCTTCTGATGATAAACTTGCAAGAGCCATCTGACCCTGCAAACCAGCCCATATGATGTTCCCAAATGCTAAATCCACCACCTACAGTTTCATGTATGTATGAACATCTAACATCTACTCTGTAAATTTTATCAAGGGACTATGATTATTTGTCTATATACCACCAAAACCATTTACCTGTGATTTTTCACCTTTTCCCCTTTATCTTTTGATCAGGACACCATATGAAATTTTCATCAAACACATCAATCTTTGAATTTAATATCATTAAAAGCCTAACTTAACAATTACTTCAGCGACCATCTGTACAGTGTCAGTTTTAAGAACATATAGGTAAAAGAAACTGTCACTGACCATATTGGGTATCAACCCAAACTGCACTTGGAGAATAGAACAATTCTGCAGCCATGAAACGGTCACTTGTCAAATGCAGAGCCCAGGGGAAATGCTTTTCCTTTCTTTCTTTTGGGGTGGCGTGGGGTGGGGAGTAAATGATAACCGAATTTCAGAAATCATTCATTTATAAAACTATATAAAATTATCTTTAAACAAAACACCACCTCCTGCCTTGAAATAACTAATTGTATTCCTGTATTCTAAGTCCCATCTTAACTGCAGGGAGAGACCAGCTTTCTATCCTATTTCCACTTTCACAAAAAATATCAGATTATGTAGAAAATACAATGGGAAACAGAAGCTTTCTGTCATAGTGAAGAGAAAAACTATTCTAGAAAGGGTTAGAAAATCTTTTGAATCCAGGTTATTTCAGCTTCAGTGATTAGTTTTTTTTTTTTTTTTTTTTGTTATGAGAACATAGGCTTGTGTGCCACAAACTGTGTCTTCACTATAATAATCAGGCACTAATCAGTCTTTCTTAGCCAATAAATGTCTATAGGATGTGATGTGTCCAAGCATCTGGGCATAGATGCCCCCTCTTTTTTAATAATGAGGAGTGGGCATTTTAAACCACCAAAGGAAAATATTGAGCATACTGAACGTTAAAGTTCTGATTCTTCAAACCAATTACACTATTTTCTCCCCAGAGATAAAAAGGAGGGGCGCCCTCCCTACCAGGAGGGCGGGGCCAAGTGAAGTGCAGCGGGGGCGGGCGGTGGAGAGGCCGTGCCCTCCGCAAACCACCTACAACTCTATCTTACAATCTGAATGGAGCTTCAGAGAAGGGGGCCTGCGTCTTGAAGCCAGACAGGAATCCCTGAAAGGGAGAGGGAGTGAGGAGGGAAGGGGGGAGACTGGGAAACAAGAAATCATCTCCTCTGACCTCTAGCGAAGTGCCAGGTTTTTTCTTTAGCTCTTCACATTTTCTAAATTTGCAGATCTGGTGTCCCGTTTTGCGGTTCCTGCAACTGCTGCAGACGCCACAGTTGATGAGCCTCTTGCAGGGCACGCAGACCCCACACCTTTTCCTCTTCTTCTTGGCTGGGTTGGCTCCGCCAGCTCCCCCCGAGGAGGACGAGGAGGAGGAGGAATGATTCTGCGGGCAGTCTGCCAGATTGGCAATTTGAAACGCACTGTCTGTGACGGCTGCTGAGGCTGCTGCGGGGGAGTGAAGGGCTGTCATGACGATGACCCCTGGAGGTAATGAGATGCCCCCTAAAGCCGGGATAGCGGAAAAAGTCCCCACGCGCTCGGGGAGATTCATTATCTCTGCTTCAGCAGCGCCGCATTTGAGCTTGTTCATGCATTCCCCCGCCAAAGGTCTGCAGTGTTCAGGGGATAAGGTGGAGAGGAAATTAGTATTTGCCATTTGCAACGACGGCTCTGGCGGGCAGCCAGCTTTCCCCAGCCTCTGGGAGTCGTTTCGGTGGTGCATGCTGGTCCTGCTGCCGCCGCCGCCGCCACCGCCGCCGCCACCACCGCCACCGCCGGCGGGGAGGATCGCCGTGGAGGAGGCGGAGGAGGAGGCGGCGGCGGAGGAGGATTTCCTGCCGCCCCCGCCGCCGCCCCCGCCGCCGCCGCCTCCGCCCCCGCCGCCGCCCCCGCCGCCGCCGCTGCCCCAGAGCATGGCGGTGGCGGCGGCGGCGGTGGCCGCGTTGTCGCAGTTCCAGGGGGACATGCCGATGCGCGCGGCGGCCGCGGCGGCGGCGGCGCTGCTGGGGAAGATGGGGGTGGTGATGCGCGCGATCTTGGCCGCCTGCGGGAAGGCGCCCCCGTTGGTCTTGTAGAAGGAGGTGGCGAAGGAGCGGTAGCGCTCCATCTCCGAGTTGTAATCCACAAGGCTGTTGAGGGCCCCCTCGGGCAGGTGGCTTTCCTTGGGCAAGCCCGGGGCCTCCGGGCTCGGCCCGGGCTCCACGCAGACATTGGTGTTCATGGTGCAGGGGGGGAAGAAGGGGTGCAGGGTGGAAGTGGGGACCGCCTGGTCCGACACCTGGGTGGAAAAAGGGGAAAGGTGGGGGGGAGGGAAGGGGGTGATGGTGGTGTTGGGGTGGGGGCCGAGGCGGGAGGGAAAAGTGGGTCCGGGTGGGGAGAGCAAGATGAGGGCTGCTTTATTCCTCTCTGGGGCGCATTTCCACAGACGGTGAATTCCCAGGCAGAGTCTTCCTTTGCATTATCCTCCAACTGTTACAACTAAAATAAAGAAAGTCATTCCAACGAGCTGCACGAGGAAAAAGATTAAAAAAAAATAAACAGCCTCCCTCACTACCCCGCGGCAGACACCGAAAGCTCACACATTCTTCAGTCAGGCCGTTTGCATAACAATCATCAAGACGTGACCCCCCTCCATCTCCCCCCAGTGTTCCCAACTCCAGCTCCCTCCCTCCCCACTGCAAACCACAGCTCCTCCCCCCTATTCTTATAACCCTCCTGAGAAAATGTATTAATAGCCAGGATACCCAGGGAAAGAGGGAAGACAGGGGTGACAAATGCCGAGGAAAAGGGCAATTGGAGTGCTAAAGACATGCAAATCACGGGTGGGAGGGCGATACTACCTATAAGCAGAGGGCATCTAAACATTATGAAATGTGTGAACAAGTGCTGCCTGGGCATGCAAATGCTGAAAAGTAGAAAACAGCAATGGCCCTATGAGGAAAATGAACAGGAAATTAGCAAATGAAGTACCGAGAAAGTCTACAATACATCCGAGCATAAACTGTAAGCAAACACAATACAACTGAGAGCTAAGAAACTGCCCACATACAATCTGAACCAAAGAGGCAGGGAAAAAAGAACTACCAGCTGCCACAGTGTCCTTCTGTGTCTGCGGTCATTAGTTTGAATCCCAGCACAGCTGGCTCTGTTAGGGTCTTAATTCAATGGACCAAGGACAGGTCTCAATTGTACAAGCCATTTGGTGGTGGGGTTTGGGGGTGGGGGTAATAAGAGGATGGTGTTCTACTTGTTTAAAAGAAAGTAAGAAAATAATGATAGACTAGATTTTAAAAAAATTAAATTACAATCAATGTCACAGGTTTTATGACAAGTGCTTGCAGCTTCTGTAAGAATATCCCCAGTCATTCCTAATGGAGATTGTTGTTATCTTTTCCCAAGAAAGAGGAAAGCATAGGACTTTAAAATAAGGATTTCACACAATCACTGATTTTTAGACTGAGTAAAAAAAAAAGTGAGGATATCTCTTAAGGCATTTATCTGCAGAAATAACCGTTAAACATGATTTTCTTTTGCTCTTTTTAAGAGGAAAGTTTAATGGTAACTGGGTATTTGCATTCATGTCTTTGCTTACAGGCCATTATTATGCTTTAGGAAGAGGTGTTTTAGTTGTTCATTAAAGAGGGAGAAGTACACCACAGCCTTTTAAGAAGTAAAGCAAAGACGGAAAGTGTATATTCACCTAAAAAAACAGTTTCTTTGTTTCCAGATATTTTGCTAGAATATCTTTTTGTGACATATTTGGAAGTCCACAGATCGGTCTAGAATGTGGAGTTCAGGAAATTCTACATGGGGGCCCAGTAGTCTCAGTCTCAAATAGAGTTCAAAATGGTTATCAATTATAGTAATTATGCTTATAATTAGATTAATGAACCATTGATGCCCCAACTCCAAGTGCAAAAACTTCAAGACCTACTGATGAGGTACACTAAAAAGAGGGTTTTATGTAAACAAATCACTATTTGGTAAAGTAAATCAAGATAAGGAACCTCACCCCAGGCTGGATTAGAAGCTAGCAGGCATCTTTCAATCACAGCAAGTCCCTAATCACTCAGGAACCACCTCTGTGGTTTTGCATTAGGGAAAACTGCTCCCTTCTGAGGTCTGATGGCTATACAAAGGGTGCCCCCAAAATGCTCCTGGCTAAATATTCCTGATGCTTGGAAGGGGGTAGGGAAGACCCAGCAAGAATATGCTTATTGCTTCAGTTTCTGGGAATCACATTGTAACTGCAAGACCATAATAACTGCTACTCAGTAAAAACTAGTTATGCCAACCATGCATTAAGGATCATCACACTGAGTGGAGGGAAACATTTCAACATTGTACTCTTTTGACCTTGTTCCAAATAAAGAAATAATTTAATGTCCCTCTTCCCCAGTCTTAAGAGTAGTGTTTCCAAACAGAAGCTTTCCTGGCTTTTCTGATTGCCATCACCTCCCCACTTCCTACCTCAAGGTTTAATGCCACCAGAAACTAGAAAATGATTATGCCCAGTATCCAGGTCATTATTGTTTAATCAATGCATCCCTGGAGCATGAAAAAGGTATCTACACCACAGCTATTGTTTGGATTTTATTTAAAAACAAAATAAAACACAGACAAATAACTATAGTTCTATGCCAAAGCCAAATTAAAGAGCCACAGTTCATGATCCTTCCTGTTTTGCCTTTACACAATGTGACTGTACATGCTTAATATTGTATGTCTGGTCTACCAGAGACATAGAGATCAAAGGTCATATTTAACATTCAGGAGGAGGGGCGGGTGCAGATTAATTAATAAATTAATACAGCGACGCTTTTTATTGCTGGAGTCCAACATTAATATCTACTTTCACAATCCCAACGGACAGCAAACATTTAAAAGGGAAAAAAAAAGCCAGAGAAAGAGAAAGAACAATCACTTACCAGTCTCTTTTTATTTGGGGAGCCTTAGAATTTGCAGACGCTGCCAGTCTGCCTTTAATTAGTTGCACATCACCCCCTAACACAAAGAAACACAAATCCAGATGTGTCTTGGCAGCTCCCAATTACAACTTTAATACTTGTAAACAAACTGTTGGGGAGGGGGGATAAATAAATACGCGGATCAAAAAAAAAAAAAAATACCTGTAAATGGCTTTTTTTTTCTTGTTGCAGAGAGGAGGAGGAGGAGATGGTGTTAGTGGTGGGGGTGGAAGGAGGAGGAGGTGGGGGTAGAGGAAAGAGCCGAGTGTGAGTGTATGTGTGAGAGCGGGGGGCTGTTGTCGGTGGTCTCTCCTCTCCCAGCGCGTTGCTCTCCGTCCGTCTCCAGTCGCTGTGTGCGAGGGAGGGAGGGAGCCGGGGAGTCTCTCTCTCTCTCCCCCCCCACCCTCCCCCTGCGCTCTCTGTTTGTGTGTGTGCGTGTGTGCGGTTGCTGGGGGAGGGGAGCCTGAGAGAAAGGCGAGGGAGGAGGTATGGAGGCTGGGGGCGGGGGCGCGGGGTGGGGGTGATTGGCGCCGAGGTGAGGAGGACGCAGGGACGTGGACACCTACTGATGATTGGCTGCAAATTACACGGGGAACAAGAGGCGCACGCGGGCCGGCGCTCCTTTTCACAAATCCTCTCCTCGCCGGAGGAGCCACGTTTCCCTGCTCGCCCGCCGAGCGCCCTCCCTCCTCGCGCCGGGCTCTCCCTCCGGCCCAGCCGCCCTGCACCGAGGGCTGTTGATTATTTTCTTTTGCTCCGGGAGATAATTGTTTGGAAGGGATGGAAAGAGGGCGTTTCCGCCACTCTCTCCGGGTGCGGGGGTGTGTGTGTGTAAATAAACTTGTCTGGGTGTTCTGGCTGGGCTGAGAAGAGCAATGCAAGAAATACAGAGAGGAAAAGGTCAGGTTGAAGAATGCTCTTAGTTCGTACCCCGCCACATGTGGTTTTAAATAATTTTCCTGGTGCACCCAGGAGGACTTTTTGGGGGAAAAAAAAAAAAAAAAATCATTTACATCTTGAAAGTAAGGAAAAACTGATCAGATCGGTGTTCTGGGTGTTCAGACTCTGGAAATATTATTGTGCCAGAATGCAAAAAATGGGTGACGTGGTGCTTGACCAAATCAATCTAAATCTCAATCTCTGTTTCCTCTTCTCTTCTCCCCTCCCACCTCCCTTTTTTACTATCCCATCTGGTAGTTCCAGAGATTAAATCAGATTGTTAACTCGCTGCCCTATTTTTAATTCCAAACTTTACTTAAGCAAAACTTTTACATCTAAATCTATGTTATCCTAGAATGTGATTAACATTTCGCTTCTTGTCACTCGGGAAGAAATAGTTTGTTAATTGAAATATAAATCTTTTACAGCAGGTCAAATATAAATAAAACTCATTCATAAATGTAGTCATGAAATATTTCTGGATACATGCTCCTACTATTGAACCAGACTCTGGTAGATATAGTTATGTTAATAAAATAAGACATGGAATTATGAATCCTTTTAAATAATTTTCTCGAAGACAAAATAATTTGGTGGCTAATGATTAGTAGGAAAGAAAAAAAATCAGATTGTTTAAACTGGTGTGATAAAGCACAGTAAAAGTTTTAAACTAAAACTATATCCTGTATTCTAGAGTAATGCAACAGTCTAGCTTCAGAAAGGAAGAAAAGTATCCTAATGGCTTATTTCCTTTAAGGAACAAAATGCTGAAAAGACATTTGAATTTTCAAAAGGTGGTCCTGGATCATGTCAAGATTTTACCAACCATGGAGGATAAATTGTTGATAAGATGTTAAGAACCTAGTGGGCATAAATGAAGATGCTGTTTTAACAGTGGGCAACTGTTGTATTGGGAGACAGCTATATTTTGTGACTTGCTGATTAATATACATGTTCTATCATTTTTAAAAACCTAAGGACTAAGTTTGGTTATAACTAGTTATTTGGAATTTATAGACAAAATAATTGGATGGTTAATAGTCACTTCAGTTACTAAGATGTTTTATACTGTGTTAATGCCTTGCAAAAGCAAGGAAGGAAATTTTACACTTGATTTTCTTTCTTTTTTTTTTGAGCTGAGCATCATAGGAAATTTATCAGGAAAGTGTAGTCACTTTTAATGAGTGGAAACATTCTAAAAAGATGATAGACTCTTAAACATCTTTTCAAAATATTTAAAATATCAGTCCAATGTTAGAAATTTTAAAGTTTATAAATAAGCAATGTTTTTAATTAAATAAAGGCATCGTGCTTCCTCATGCCAAATTTTCTTTTCTGGAAATTTTCCTTTTTGGAAATTCCTTTTCTCATGCTTTCCATTTTGGGACTCTTCAAACTCACTTTCAAAATGAAACCTTAAACAAATGAGAGAAAATATGCTCTAAATTCCAAAGAATTTTACTTTCTGACAAAGGAAAACTAAGAACATTTAGTCTTAATAATTAATAAGAACTCCTATAATGACCTATGCATCAGACACTATACAAAGTAATTTTCAGATATTTTACTTTGCCCTTACAAGAACTCTATGAGGTAAGATTTCTATTTTATAAATCAAGGAATTGAAGCCCAGAGAAATTAGGTAACCTGGATTAGGTCATAAAGTTAGTATGTAACAGGAGTAAAATTTGTACCCAATCCTGTCTACCTCCAAAACCTTATGCTTATAATACCTACCGTAGTCTCACTACCAATAATTATTAATCCATAAACCCTGTCTGGATACTAGAACCTTAGATTTAATTATGACTGTAGGCCCCTGTTGATGTGACATCAACTGAACAAATAGAACACATTATAAGCAATACGCCCCATGGCTCTGATAGAGCCCTCATTGCCTTTCTACTAGGGGACTGATTTCATCCTCAGCCAAATGTGATAAGGGGAAAAGCTCTTTGCTGGTCTACCTTACATCCTTTATACTAGTGTAGACACTTGCACATGTACCATGTCTCACACTAGTCTATGCATTACCTTCTCTTTTTGAAGATGTTATGTGAGGGTTTTGATAACAGTTGCTGAGAACACTCAGTTCCTGTTAACTCTCCTTCTGGATCCATCATTCTATGAAGCATTAAAAAATGTAAGGTTTGTTTCTTTTGCAAAATGCCCACTACAGCTTCCAATTACATGGATGAAGTTTGTGCCCTCACCCTGCTTTATGTGTTATCCAAAGTAAGAAAGAATACAGGGATTTCATAGATATCCTGATGGGAAAAATTTTAAAAATTCCAATTTGAATCTGACCTGAAAAAGGATCCCCTATTCTGAATAAACCCTGTGTTGTGTAAAGAAATACCTTTTACGTACTACTGTATTCCATCATGATCATGATCAGTATCATCATCATTATCCCAGAATCTCTAAATAAGTAGCATGTCTTGTTATAATGACTAGTTCCCCAAATTTACCAATGCAAATACCACGGAAACTTATTTTTGGCTCATGTACCAGCGAAAGACGAGAATTTCAGGTCAGCGGGCCATTTTCCCCCATGGGTGGTCCGTCCATCTAGTTTCCTTCTGTCCTTCTATCCATGCATCTATTCCTTCTGTCCCAATTGTCATTTTCAAAGGACTGCTCATCAACTACATCAAGCTGACAGAGGGCATGAAGAAGGCACGATGGCTTCTTAAAGACCTTGGTTTTGAAAAGGAACAGCACTGCAGCTCACATGCAATTGTCAAGAACTAGTTACAAGCCACACCTAGCTGCAATGATTGCTGGACAGCCACTTCCTGGGTGCAAATCTGTTACTATGGAGTAGAGAAAGTTTTGGTGGACAATTGGCCTTGTTCCACATAGAGTAAAACTAGGAGAATAAGCTGCTGGAGAGATGAAGGACCTGGAGATTCGTCTTCCCTCTAGGAGTCCTTTGGATTTTTGCTGCTTACCATTCTTAGAGCTTACCATCTAAAAACAGTCTTAATGACTTTGCAGAAAGTTTGGTAACTATAAACAAATTATGCTTTCTTAAATCCCTCTAGGACAGCCATATAAAGGTTAGAATATTCAAGCTAGAATTTACCAAAGAATAAAGGATAAAGAGAGCAGAAGTAACAACAATCAGAGGAAATACCATAAATCTAAAATAAACTGACTTGGTGATAAATTGGGGGCACTGGCAGCTTATCTGCTGGTTTTTCCAAAATTTAAAACTTAGAGGTAACTTGTAACCACCACTACCCCACCACCAATGATGTGCTACGTGTTAATCACAAGAACACGTTCACTGTGCAGGTCAGCAAAAGTATGTAAAGCTCCCTCACCTCACTTCTTAGAACCCATATACCAATTCGTCCTCTTTGAGGTCTACTACCTCCTTTAATAGTAATTCACATGTACATAATAAATAATCATAGCCTTCATAGAAGGAATACACCAATATAATAAAAGAGGAAAAAATATTATTTAACTCTTCTTCGACTATGTCCAAAATCTACCAGGAATTTTTGTTTACTTTAATTTATTACCACAATTTGAGAGTTCCAACAGCAAGGATCATGTCTAACTCATCTTTGTTGCCCACTTCATACATACCTCCAGCTACATGGCAGGTTCTGACACTCTGTGCCACACACCATGAAAGAAATTAGCGTACACAAAATGTATGGAAGTGAGTTCCCCTTTGTCTATAGGATTAAAGTGCAAAATTCATAAAATGGACTTTATGAAGCCCTTCTTCAACTGTCCCCATCTTTGAATCTAATTTCCTATTATTTCTTCCAAGAACACTCTACTCCAGCAGGACTTCTACTCTCAGAAAACATCATCTGTCTTATAACCGGCAGAGGGGGGTGGATCTTTAATAAATAAAGAACCATAAGCTAAAATGAAGTACTGTTATTTAAATAAAAGTATTGAAATATTTTTAAATCCTTACATCAAACATTTTAAGGATATTTTCAGACATTTTTGTAGTGGCTCAACAATTGAGATTTGATGAAACCACTTCTTAAAATCAGTATTCTGCACACCTGTTATTTTCTTTCACTTCTGGTTAAATATCGATATATCATTATCACAGTGCTGACCTTCATGTATGAAGTTGGCACTTTTAATCTCCCAGCATACAGAGCCACACACTTTGAGCTGCTTTCCCACCTATCTTCATTCTCTTCCCTGTTTTTCTAATGACTAATGGAATGGCTAGCCATTGTCAATTATAAAAATGGTAACAATTGAGGATAATGAAAATAATGGATTTAAAACGTTCAACATATTACCTTGGCCTCATTAACACCATATTCAAATCAACTAAGATAATCGAATACCATATATTTATATCTTTGTACATATGGTTTGGATACTAGACAGATATATACCAAGTGTTGGGAATTAATGTTTAGTGTTGTTCTTCATAAGATCAAATTTAGTTTAACCCCAATCATATTTACTCATGTTATTTCCTCTCAGCATAGAAATTCTCATTTCTATAAAATTATAAGTCTGATATCTATGACAGTTTAATAAGGGTTGTCCCCAAACACAAAAATCCATATTTCCTATCACAGGTTAAAAAGAGAGGTCTCTTAGAAGAATGTTTCTTCCATGGGCTCCCTAACTTAGCTTGATTTTGAGTAGGTATGGTCTTCCTTGCACTTTACCATGAATATTTGGTATGCTTTATTCATTGGATTATTAGAAAATCTAAGAAATAACATTCCAGATATTGTGAAAGTGTTTACTCATGAAGGAAATAATGGGTCAATTTTGATACAAAACGCTAAGGCTTTTGGTGAATAGCTTAGAGACTTAGAGATCTAAACATAACTTGTGATTTGAACCCCAACCTATTCTTTGGGACCTCTCCTTTCCTTCTCTTGGCAGCATCAAGGTATCCCACATATTTTCCAGGAAAATCTGCTGTAGACATAAGGCAACCTGTGTGCTTTCTAGATGGTGAATCTCCTCGGATAGATAAGTAATGGTAAAATAATGTGAAGTGTGGAAAATTTGTGAAATCTACATTTAAGAATTGACCCCAAACCACTTTATACTGCTCTGCCCACAAGCAGTCAGTGTGACAGCAGTCTAGAAAATGACAGTGTTCGTTCTGCTTTTAGCCATTCTCTTCTGCACTCAAATCTTCTCAGATAGGATTTAGAATACTGGAAGTCACATAAGAGTGTCCTCTCTCAATCCTTCTTTTTATTCTTAGTCAAATCCCCAAACTCAATAATGCAAGTAACCTTTTCTTTAAAATGAAACATATGTGCAGACACTACATGTTTTATACACATATCTCTGAATCTTCAAATTACCAGGCAGGATTTGCCCAATAAATAAAAACAAGTACCCACCAAAAAAATCTTCAAGAACGTTTAACAATGCAGTTACTTCTAATATTTATTTTTTGAAGACATACAATTAGACTCATAAAAAAAATCATACTTTTTAAGTTCTGTAAAACTTCAAAATTAAATTTATTTCAGGCAATTTTCTATTACATAATATTAATTCAAATTATTGTTTTTGAATACACCATTATTAAATATAATACAATAAAGAAATTTCTATGAAATGCTTGTGAACTTAAAGCATTTTGATTTTTTTTCCTTGATGTGGGTTTTTAGGCTTCCAGTGTAACCTGAATACCCCATTGGCACATGTACAGGTTTCTCAATATTAGTCTCAATATTTTATTTGAAATCAAAGTCATTCTTTATATTTGCTTTCAAAATGTGTATTTTTCATTTAGTTTATCTTCAATGAAGCCTTTTTGTAAAAAAAAAAAAAAAAAGGATTTCTATTTTTCTTTGTCAGGAGGACGAATTCAAGATAATATCCCTGAGTTGTTAGCGTTCAATCTAGGAAGGGTTTGTTTTTTTTTTTCTTTCCAGGGCTGACCTTTGTTATACCGTAGTTATAGCAACAAGAAGAGTTCCTTCTGTCTGTCTGTTGTATTCTCTTTCCAAACTAATGACAGTGTTTTTATATGCCGTTGTGTAGCATGGAGAATGCTTTACGTGCATTGATTTCTTGATTTGCTGATGCATTTCGCCAAACCAGTAATTTGAATGGAAATTTTTAAGAATAAATGCAATTAATTGAAGTGGCATTTGCATATTATATATTTTATTTATGGAATATGGATCATTCATTTAGATTTTTCTATATTGTCTCCAAGCTTCCCTAATTAACTTGTAGCTTAACTTCTCAGTGATCAAGTTTATTTATCCTATAATTATGATATCTTCTTAATATAAACATAGAGGCAAAGAAAGAGAGAGAGTGCTCCTTCTAGGGAGTAATCTGATTTCAGAACATGTAGTTTGTCTGCTATACTGGGCCATACAATCTTTATGACCTTGGGCATTTCCACGTCTCATTTTACTGATCTGGAATATCAGTTTAATTATAGCAATTACCTATCTCACAGGGGTTCTGAGGTTTAATTAATGTCAGCAGTGTTGGAGCTATTTAGTAGAAGAGTATAATAAAAAGTAAACCACCTGGGCTTGGCGCCGGTAGCTCAAGTGGCTAAGGTGCCAGCCACATACACCAGAGCTGCCGGTTCAAATCCAGCCTGGGCCTGTGAAACAATGACAACTACAACCAAAAAATAGGAGGCTGAGATAAGAGAATCACTTAAGCCCAGGAATTGGAGGTTTCTGTGAGCTAAGACATCATGGCAGGCACTCTACCCAGGGTGATAGATAGCTTGAGGCTCTGTCTCAAAAAAAAAAAAAAAAAAAAAAGCAAACACCTGAAAATCACAACTTCCTCCTCCCCATCTAGTGCTTAATTTTACACAGGCCTTTTCTTTTTCTTCAGAGTTAATATCACATATATTGCTTTTTTTCTTTCACCTCCATACCTATAGCTATGATCTTTCCTATTTGTGACTTATTTTAGATGCAAAATATGGTTCTGCCCCACTTTTCTCAGATTTCACCATCATCTCCAGGAGCCCAACATTCCTGAATTTATCATGACAGAACTGAATGAACTTTAGCACCCGAGCAAGACTACACGCTTCATTTAAATCAGAGTTATAAACTGAAGTTCATAATTTGAATTTGGTCTTGAAACACCTTTTATTCAGCTCCATGGTGTTAGATAACCTGAATTATATAGTTCTGCTTTCTTTCAAAAATTAGAAAATGTGAAAACATGTGCCTATTTTCCCTCCTAGAAATAGTAGCTGGAATTACTAATGGTAATGGAGTCTCTAGTTTGTCAGCATTTTTAGCACTCTGTGCTATCTAACAGTTGTGCACCTAAGCACAGGAATTCACAACTCAAGTTCTCTGGATACATGTATGCTAGTTGTTTACTGCACAACAATGGAGGGGCTGGAATCCAGTCCACTGTGCTTCTTGCCAAGCCATGGTCTGGTGGGTCTCATTTGCAAAAAGGGAATTGTAGGGACCAGAAATAGCCTGATCATCCCAACTGTAGGTCAATTAAATACAGAGATAAATGTCACAGCCACCTTTATTAGTATTAAAAAATTAGCATCCTATCTTTGAAATTTCATCACATAAGTCTACATCTAGATTAAGACTGAACGCATATTCAATTTTATCTTTCTGCCCCCTTTTTTTTGTGGACCCATTTCACCTAAAACATTTTGTGGACCCATTTTCACCTAAGGTCTCCTGTGGACTCATTTGCAAATAGGATGCAAATATATAAACATTTCAATTGTATGAACTCATTGTAGATGAATTAGCTGCTGTTTTTAATTTAAAATTAACAAAATGACTAAAAGGATAATGTATATTCATTGGTCATAACTCAACATTATGTATTTTCGGGGGAATAACTATCATTTGAAAAAGAGGGTCACCATGTATGTCTCAGTCTCTTATCTGTTAACATTTTATAATGGTAGCACTGCTTGAAAGAGCAGTTGTTTTTACCTATTTGTAACTTGGCTTTTCTAAAATGCATGATGATATGATGGCATTTCCTTCAGTGTGTTTCTATTTTTAAAGATATTCTATTCCTGTAATTCTTGGCTACCTTACATTAGTAAAAAAGAAACAACTCTGTTACCCAATGTCTATATTAATTGATTCACCCACCTTTCTTTGCCAAGTTTTAAGAGTCCATAATCTGAACAATGTCCAGCTTTACTGGACCACTAATCTACTCGCAAAAGAAATCCAGACACGTATATCTATTCTTTTTTACAAAACAGAATAATTTTATTCTTTTACCATAGAAGGTTGTCAGAATTCTACTGATACATAAAAGAGAAAACTACTCAAGGGCTTAAATGCAGAGGTTTCAGGTAGGACAGGCTCCAGGCAAAGAAAAACTTGTGACTTACAGGTGTCATGGGTGGTTCTTCCCGTCTCTTCACTCCTTCATCCCCATCATCTTGTTACTTCCCACACACAGGTTGCCCTCACAGTTACTGCTGCAACAGTTCTAGGTATCATATCCAGGCTTCAAAAAGCATTGAGAGAAAGAAAAGGACTATATATTGTTTATGTGTTTATATCTTTAAAGTGAGGAAATTTCCTAGAAGGATTACCACTGACTTCCTTTAAGATCTAATTGGCCAAAATTAGGTCATACACCCTCATATAAGCCAATCATTCTCAAAGAATGAGACTGACTTATTCTTATAACTCTATCATCTCCCATCTTTGGAATCACTATCAGGTACATGGAAGTGTGCAGGACCATGGTTCAGTTAAGAAAGAAGGAGGGGCTGGGCTGGTTGTTGATGAGACAAGTAACAGTGTTTGTTGCCTTCTGAAACTCTATTAACACTGAATTTCTACTGCCTTAGAAAAGCTAACCAGCCCTAAATCTCTCAAATCATGCCAGATTACATATAATAAAGAGCTGGCATCCATGAGCTGACTTCCTGTTATCATGAGTGAATTTGCGAATTACATTTTGGTTATGAATGTCTATAAGCAAGGCATGTTATTCATGACCAATGTGATTTGGACATTATCACAGACCTTTTGTAGTCTGCTACATAAGTCTGGGAGCATCTGAACTTCAAATATAAGAGACAGAAGCTAAGTATTCTGGATGTGAGGAGAAAGCAAAGAGAATGAGCAAGTTAAAAGAAGTTAAGGTAAGAGAAAATGATAAAAAATTTATGGCACGGCACATCGATTTCCATAATTCAGCCCATCTTGAATATGTTCCTCTTATACCTTCTGCTGGCCCTTAAAACTATTATCTTAACATATTTGCAAGTTATCAGAAGCAAAGTAAATAGCCAGTCTTTAAAATTTCAAGTTGATCCCCAAACTGACTCAAATTTGCAAAAATCTGGCATAATTTAAAAGTAAATAAATAGAAGCAACACTTAGCAGAAGGTTCCTAACATAAACAAAGCTGTGCACGTTTTGTTTATTTATGGGATCCATGCAAAGTGTCATATTCATTTAAAAATATTCAGCTCAAGAGTGATTGATTTTAAAAATTGAATAGAATTAAGAAACATAAGCATTCTTTAAAATCGAAAGTTTGTTACAAGAAGGAATGGCTATTTTTATAGAATTATACTTAAAAAAACAGTTTTCTCCTTTCTGTGTGTTCAGATTTTCTTAAAGGTTGACGGTGAGATAAATAGCCACCATTTTATTCAGGAGTGCATTATAATTGGGATGGGACAAGCCCCACCATTCACATAGCTCCTGTGTGTAGCTCAACGCTAATTGTTAAAATGTAAGTGTGAAATATCCTATAGTAATCTTTTTTTATTCAATATATTTTTGCAGCATTTTCAATAGACAAAACATGCTTAGATGTGTACCTTTTTGGAGCTTACATTCTACTGTTATCTCTTTATTCAGCTGATAATTATTTACTCCTTCCTTTCTAGACGGAATCATTTGATACCATATTTTAATTGAATAAATATTTCTTAAACACTAGTTGTGTGCAAAACATAATGTCAAGTACTGAGGGAATTAGTTTTCTTGAGAAACTAACAATTTAATAGAGGTTACTCAGAGAAAACAGATACACACAGATCTAATGATAATGATCTTTTTGTTTTCATAAAAATAAAAATATATATGAACATAAATAAAGCATAATAAAAAAAGACTCTGAAAACTTCTATATCGTAAGTGTAAATAGAGTGCAACAAAAGCCAACAAAAAGGATTGGACAATTTAGAGGGCTGTCATGCTCCTGAGGAAGAGCTCGCAAAAGAAGTCTTCTTTCAACTGAATGACTAACTAATGAAGAAGGGAAGAAAGAATACTTGGTATAAAGGACATAGTATAAGCAAAAGGGGACTCAAGTGCATGGCAGAGGTGACAAGTGCATGTTGTATTGTTGAATGTGGCTGCAGCAATGGGAGCCTGAGAAGAGAAACAGTAATGGGAAATAAGACCTAAAAAGAATAAAGTTAAATTGCAGACAACCTTTAATGTTTTGCTGAAGAAAAAGACATGCTTAGAAGTAAAAGGAGGCCATTACATATTGTTTGGGTTAGGATTTTCACGACCAGTTGGGCTTTATGTTTTTTTGTTTGTTTTCAAAGGGTCCCTCTAACTTACACTGGAGAAGATGATTTGGAAGGAGGAGAAACATTCTGTCCCTAAGGGCATTTTAGATTCATATCCCAGCTATATAATGAAACAGGAAGGAGACCATGTAGACAATTTGAGAAAAGCTTAAAGTTTGAGGGACTGATGAGCTTCAGAAGACAATTCAGACTTACTGGAAAGGGAGATGGTGACAGGATATTTCAAAAGGAAGGATATTTCTGAATTGATGAGTGGTCTGCAAAAGTAATGATGCTGGAAGGTCCAGAAAGGCTTGAAGATTGCAGGGGCAATTACAGGTTACACCCAGAGCAATTTTTTTTTCACCACTAATTAGTTCGGGAAGAGAGGGCAGATATTCATTACTCCTGCTCTTAGTGCAATCCCACAATTTGCTTCTGTTCATTCATGTGCCAGAACTACGGTTATTTTATAATTTATTTTATGGGAAATTATCGTTAATTTTATGTGGAAAAATGGAAACTAGAGGCTCTTGCTACAATATTTGAGCTTAACCCATATAGAAGCCAGGAAATTTGGCAATAAGAAAAACTTTTTATTGCCATTAAATGAAGAATTTCAAAGGCATTATGGATACATGGATATCTGTGCAGTCATGACAGTACCTTTTTGGGTCACCACACCTCTGTAAAGATTATGAAGAGAGATTCACAAATTCCAACCTCTACATACTCCCCCACACTCACCTTCTCTGCTATTGGCCAGACACCATCAGGACTCAGCACTTTATCAGGAGGTTTGTCAGTCACAACCAGAAACCACACATAGCATTGATCATTTCCCACATTCTAGTTCCTGTCCAGCTCCGTACATCCACTTTTCAGTAGCCATCTCCTACATGCCCTCGAGGCTGAGACTGCCTGCTTATCATCAGCGTAGTCCCCATGTTCTCAACATGTTCTCAACAACTTCTCTGAAAGTCCCCTTCATTTTCTTGTTATTCCTGAAATGCAGTTCTTTTGCGGGACACTGCATAGCCGATAGCTCTCTCCAATGGCCTAATGGGGAAAGATCTTGATTGGCACTTCCAGAATATTCCATGTTCCTTATAGCCATGCTACCCTGCTTTAATAGTAATATGATAAAACTGCATCATCTGCTTCTGTTCCTCATTTAAATCACTTGAAGGATGGCAGGGTTTCCTTCACTCTTTGAAAAATTTAGCATTAGCTTCTGGCTCACTTCTCCACAATACGTCTTGACGTTGAGTGTTTTCAGGATTTAGCTTTATAATAATTGTTTTTTATTAAGTAATAAACACATAGATCGTGAATACATTTATGCATATGTGGGATACAATGTGTTGATATTTTTATACACTCTGACATGCTTTCATCAAACCAATCAACATAACTTTCGCCTCATTTACTTGATTATTGTGTTAAGACATTTATGTTCTACACTTGACAGATTTGACTTGTAACCTTGCAATATGCTCCATAGGTGTGGTACCGCCTTTTATCCTCCCTCTGTTAAACCTCCTCCCTCCCCTCCCTTCCCACTCCATTTCTCTCCTTCATCCTGGGCTATAGTTGTGTTCTATCTTTCATAAGAAAATGTGAGTAAATATAAGTTGGTTTCATAGAAGCACTGAGTACTTCTGTGAAGTACTCAGGAGAATATGTTCCAGGTCCCTCCATGTAAACATAAAAGAGGTAAAGTTTCCATTCTTTTTTAAGGCTGCATAGTATTCCATGGTATACATCATACCACAATTTATTAATCCATTCATGGGTTGATGGGTACTTGGGCTTCTTCTATGACTTGGCTATTATGAATTGAGCTGCAATGAATAATCTGGTGCAAATATATTTTTTACAAAGTGAGTTTTGGTCTTTTGGATATACTCTTAGTAGAGGAATTGCAGGATCCAACAGCAGGTCAATTTTTAGATCCCTGAGTGTTCTCCAAACTTCTTTCCAAAAGGAACATATTAGTTTGCACTCCCACCAGCAATGGAAAAGTATTCCCTTTTCTCCACATCCATGCCAACATCTGTAGTTTTGGGATTTTGTTATGTGGGCTACTCTTACTGGAGTTAGATGGTATCTCAAAGTGGTTTTGATTTGCATTTCTCTGATGATTAAGATGATGAGCATTTTTTCATGTGTCCGTTAGACCATGCGCCTGTCTTCTTCGGAGAAGCTTATGTTCAAGTCTCTTGCCCATAGTGAAATGGGATCACTTATTCTTTTCTTATTAATAAGTTTGAGTTCTTACACTGAACTTGCCTGTCTGATTACCTCCCTTCAGTGACTGCTTCTTCTACTTTACTTCAGTCACTAAACTCTATGATCATACTTTAGACACACCATCTACTTATCACCTCCTATCTTTCTAGATCATTCTCTCAAGTCCTTGGCTTTCAAACATCCTTTAACTCTTCCTCCCACCAATGCTACAATCCATTTACCTCATTTTTCCCCACACCTCTACTTCCCTGCATATTCAGCTTGGTCAATCATTATAAGTATTCTCTTTCAAACTCTCAATTCTCCATGATCAATCATCTCCAACTTACTCTCTTTCACAGACCTTAACTCACTTAAGTATCTCTTGCCTGAACCTGCTGGGCTAAACTCTTTGGCTAAACTCAGCTGTTCTGCCTCCTTTATTCTTGTCCCTGAATGGCCAAATACGGCTGGAAAAAAATTTATGAATCTAAGTTTCACTTTAACTCTATGGCAATTACTCAATTATGCTGACCAATATACTCCCTCACTCTCAGCAATTACTTTAATCAGCAAATCCTATTTGTCCCATTTCCAAACTATGTCAAGAATCAGTCTACTTCTTATAACCTCAATTGATAACACCCTGGTTCATCTGGGCAGCATCTCCCACCTAGGACCCTTCCCTTCTCTCCCCCTTCTCTACTGCACTCTATTATCAGCAATATCTTAATAGCTACAGTGGTCCTGTTAAGACATATGCTACATTTTTCATATCATTATGTGAATCCCAGTGGCTCCTTACTTCCCTCAGAGTAAAAATCAAAGTCCCTCTAGTAGCTAAAGCAGGTCTACATAATCTGGTCCCCTTTCACCTTTTAAACGCACTCCCTTTGTGACCAATCATCCCAGTCTTTTTGGTGTTCCTGGACTGCCCTGGCGCTCTGCCTCAGGACCTTCCAGTGTTGTTCCATCTGCCTGGTGTGCTCTTTCTCCACATCCACGTCAGTTTTTCACTCCCTCCCTTCATGTTTTTACTCAAATTACCCCTTCTCACTGATGGGCTCATTCTGTTTAACATGTCATCCTCCACCATGGCAGGAGAATGTCTCTTTCCTCCTTGATTCTCTCTAGAAATATTTATCACCTCCTAACAGTACATGGGTAACGTATTTTGTAAAAATTCTATCTCTCCTCACAGAAGGTAAGCTATCTGAGAATGAGGGCATTGCATTGTTTAATGTTGGGAAAAATTCAGGGTATATAGCAGTAACTCAATACAATGTATGAATAAATGAAGTATTTATTTCATAAAGCATGCAAGTATGAAAATAATTAATGTACAAAGCTACCAAGGAAATTTAATAATTGAATCAGAAGCCTAAATGATAGAACCAGCCTTAGAAATGAGTAAGGACAATCTTCTTCTAAAAAAGGGAAGCTAAGAGGGAAGCCAAAGGAGAAAAGAAAAGAAATGAGGGAATAAAAGTAAATTCTGAGATGTGGGGAGAGATTTCAACTCTGATTACTTCTCTTGTTTGACTGAAGTGAGAGATAAAGAGCTGCAAAAGTGGGGGAGTAAGGGCAGGTGAATGTAGAAAATCAGCAGTAAATATTTGAAATGTTAACTTTGAAAAGCAAAGAGGGGAGTCCAGGATGTAAAAGAATATATGAACATATAAAATGCTCGGTGAACATGTGTTGACTTAAATTCAATTAATAAGCGAGGGAAGGGTATATTAGTTGAAAGCAATATTGATAGTTTAATTTACAAGAAATAAATTTATACTTTTGCCATAGATATTTAATTCCTTCAGAGCAGAATGGAAGCAACGTGTGCTTGGATTGATTCATTGTAGATGACTGTCGGGGTGATTGTGGCCAAACTTTATGAATGTGATAAATTACTATACACTAATCTGCAGCTAACAGTAACTGAAAATGCTTACTAAGCTCTATGGCAAGGTTTTTTTTTATCTGTATTATCTCTCTGCATGTCCACCATCCTAATAAGGTTAAACAACTTACTCAAGTGTGGCTGAGATGCTGCAGTGTTTTAAACTCGATTGACACGGGTATCCTTTTGTGATTTTGAATTTCAAAGAGATGCATCAAAGTTATTTTTATTCATAAAGTGTTAGCTATAGGCTTTAGTTCAAATTGCTTCTGTGGTAATTTTGGCAGTTAAAATATATTCTATTTAATTTCTACAATATATTTTTGTTTACTCCTTATAAAATTTTTAATTTTTATAAATATAAAAATTTTCCTAATAATCTGTTATTATTTTTTAAAAAGAAGAGTCCTCAAAGAATATATTCAAGCCTATATACACAGATAGATTTACACACACATACACACACATGCGCCAGGATGTATCTGGTAGTATAGAAAAATAAGGTAGAGTCTAGTTGGAAGTTTAATTACACAAATGATTTTATCACTAGGCTCAGCACTGTCCAAATTATAATAGAACCACCATAACAAATTTTAGGTCAGCCAGGATATCTTGTTTCAATCACCTAATACCCTACATGTCTGTTTCTGACACACCTATAGATTTTTATCTTTTTTGTTATATGTCGAGTATATTAAAAAGTACAGGGAGTACTATAATTAATGCTATATGACCTCTTTTCTTGTATTTTAAGGTGGGATTTCACTCTGTTGTCATTCAGGCTAGAGAGCAGTGGCACCACCATAGGTCACTGCAGCCTTGAACTTCGGGGTTCAAGCAATCCTCCTACTTCAACCTCCTGAGTAGCTGGGACCACAGGCTGGTGCCACTACACCTGGCTAATTTTTTTTTATTCTTTGCAGTGACAGGATATTTTTATGTGCCAGGCTGATTTCCAATTCTTGACCTCAAGCAGTCTCCTACGTCAGCCTCCCAAGGTACTGGGATATAGGCATGATCTGTCATGCTAGGGCACATTACATCATCTTTACATAGATTTAGCAACATTAGCATTTCTTCAGAATTTTAAAAAATACATAAAATAAAATTTACAGGTAGATTTGAGAGCCTATTTACACTCTCCCTTTTCCCTCTCTTCAATAATTAACGTAGGCATGTATTTCTGGTTCAGAGTTTTATTTCATACATGCATGTAGCAAGCAGTATCATATGGTATTGCCTCACAGGGTTTTTAAGAAAGCTTTGTTTAAATAGTACAGTATGGAAGGCATAATTCTGCAACTTGTCTTTCAGTATTTATCCATATCCCAATCTTCCAACATACTTGACAGACCCTTTCTTGGTCTCCATATTGTTTGTTCCCCTTTCAGGAACATTCTTCTCAATAGGACCTATATTCCTATACTGTCCAACTCTTTTCTTTTTCTTTTTTGAGACAGTTTCCTAGGCTAGAAGGCCATGACATCACCCTAATTCACAACAATCTCAAACTTCTGTGTTCAAGCTATCCTCCTGCCTCAGCATCCCAAGTAGCTGGGTCTATAGATACCCGTCACAATGCCCAGGTCATTTTTTTTCTATTTTTAGTAGAGACAGTGTCTTCCTCTTGCTAAGGCTGGTCTCAAACTCTTGAGGAGCTCAAGTGATCCTCTTGCCTTGGCCTCCCAGAGTATAAGAATTACAGGTGTAAGCTACTGTGCCCGGCCTGTCCACCTCTTTATTGAAAGTCCAACCCCCAACATCTCCTTTTCTCAGTCTAGACACTTGATCTTCTTCGCATAATTCTTCTATTTCTTTCCCCTATGAAATTTATCAGTTTTTCTATTAAAATATGCTACCTGGCCGAGATTTTTCCTTTCTTTCCCTAAAAAGAATCTCTTATCTCCTAGTGCAGGTGGTGACTTCTGGAGTTAAGCTGAATTCCTTCCAACATTTGTTCTCAACTAAGAGAGGAGCCTCACTCAAGTTTATGTCCTCTCTGATTAGGCAATCCACATACATATTAGTCTATGCAAGAGGCTTACGGTCTGCCCCCATTTCTTAAGTAGGGATAACATTAAGGGCCAGCCAAGTGAGCATCAGTGGAATCTCCTACTGTGGTTACATCACAGACCAACTTCTCCTTTTGACCAAATCTTCTCCTTTCATATCCAACATATGTTCCTGAAACCTCTACTCCAGTGAATTTTAATAATTGTTTCAGCAAAAAGTTTTATATCTCATTAATTAAATTATTTTTGAAAGAAGTTCAAAGCACAGTTAAGTATATAACTATTTTTTAAGTATTTGTTTCTTTTTTTTTTTTTTTTGGATTAAGATGATTTAAATGTGCTGCAGAAGTTTTATAGATTCAAGTATGCCGTGAGATAAAAAAGGTCGAAAAACACTGTTATACCCAAAGTTTCTTAAGTACACATACTCCTTGCTGTCAGAGTTTCATGAACCTTGAACTATGTATGACCTTTGTGCTAAAATTGATTCTCAAAAGTAGAGTCTAAAACGGGATGTTTGTAGCCACATAACTTTCCAGCTAAATGGCAAAAAAACCTCCTTCAGTGGGGATGGATGGAACATTGTTACATTGTTAGGTCCAGGCGTTTGGTTTCGGTAAAATTATTAACCTTTTCAATGGTGTAGAACAGAAGACAGACATTAAAAGGAATTCACTGGCAGGTACACTATCTCAGGAGTTTGAAAATTTCAGGGATAGTAGTAATTTAAGAAACTTGGAATTGGATGGCTATTTTAGGGGGGATATTGATACATTTGAGAATGGCAAGAAAAGTCCGAGGGTGATTAACCACCTGTATAAAGAGAGTCTCCTGTGGCCAGTGGAGAACAAAAGCTGAAGACTCAGTATTTAATTAAATACTAGCCCCCAGGATCTGCTAGGCAAAGGTCAAATCCCAAGTGGAGAATAGAACATTGAAACTGGGATGCAGATATCCCGATAGTAACACATCCAAACTTTGAAGTTTTCGATTCTCTTGAACCCTCTGGGATCTTCATTAGTTAACACTCCTCCTTGCCCATTAATGGGCTAACCTACCTTCGTCTGAGGTATCTTCCTTGCGGAACCAAATGTGCCCTCTCTAGGACATGCCACCACTCCCCATTCTCCTCCCCAATTAAGCCAATAACTAAGGTTAAGTCACAACCTAACCCATCAAGAGAAGTGCAAGTGGAGCAAAGGGATTGTAACCTAAAGGAGAAGCTATCTGATATGTACTGCCAGGATTCAGGAGAGCACACAAGGGAATGGGTTCCGAGGATGCTGGATAAAATAAGAATTTACTGAAGAGAGAGTACTCTCCCAGGTTGCAGGATTTAAAACCCATGCAAGGTCCTCGGAAGGCAGAACAAACAAGATAGTAGGATGACACCTAGAAGCCAGGAGAAAGTAATGGACTATACTCTGTGAGGCTGAAGTGCCAGAACTACTTTATCTTACAGTTGTAGAGGTATCAAAGGGCTTACAGACGTGGGCATGCTGGAGTGGATACACTAATGGGGTCAGAAAACCCACCAGACCACTGTGATCCATGAGAAGAAATTTCATTCATCAAAGGACAAAGGAATATGCTGGTAAGAAGGGCATGGGCATTACTGCTGAGAAGCCCAGTAGTGGCTGTCTTCCACCAGCCAGGCATGCGGGTAAGAGACGCCACTAATAACTGGGCTCACTGATAGCAATGGGACTCATAAGACGGCTAATTAATAGAGACCAGGTGGCGGTGCTGAACTGTCAGACACCAGTTGGGGCACTTATTATAATGAGCAGCAACATGAGTGCGGCGGCCAGGAGAGGATCTGTGGAGAGCTGTGGAGGGAATTAGAGAACACGGCACTTCTAGGATGAGACATATACGCAGCCAACAAAGGTACAATGCACACAACCAAAATAAAGGATGGATGGGGGGAGGATGTGGCAGCTCCTCAGACAAAAATATCTCAATACATTTCCAGGATTCCGTATTTGAGCCAGTTTTCAGACCCAGAAATTGGTGGCTGAAGGCTAGACTTTTATCTCAGAAGGAAGAAACCTAAAATACCATAAGAGTAAGCAGTAATGATTCTCCCAATTTCTCCCAACTTGACTTTGCCATTTATATGGATAATTTTACACTAGAATGAGGGAGGAAGAAAAAATACTTTTCAAGATTTGTTAGACGGAAGGCCCGAGTTGACACAGATGTCTATAAGACCCAAAGTATCATGATGACCTTTCTGTTTGGAGGAGGGGGATACTTATTAAATGGAGTCAAGATGTAGGTGGGGCTCACAGGGGATTCACTGGGACCACTGGGTTTGCAGACTTAATGGTTTCTGAGTGAATGATTTAAATAGACATAATCAGCTTTTGAAAATACTCCACATTGGTTCTTTGGCTTATATGTTAAGAGCTATCATAGAGGAAAAGGCAAAGTCTCCAAAATGTGTCCCTCACAGTATTCATGAATGTACTGATACTGAAACCAGAGAATGTGCAGGGATTATTGCAACTGTTAAAGACACAGTAGACTCAAGATTAGCAACGTGTGTTATATCTCCACTTAGCTCTCCAGTCAGGTCTCCACAAAACCAGGTGGATCCCTGGGTTTATGGCTTCCTGACAACTCAACCGAGAAAAAACCCCAAGTGCAGTTGCTTTGCTAACTCGTTGGGAGAGCCATTGATAATGCCTCAGGTACGTCATATGCAGTAATCTAGCCAGACTGTTCTTTACCACCTCTTTAGAAAGGAGCGCAAAATCCATTTGCATCCACTCTGTATGACCATCAGTATACTTTTACAGTTTTGATTCAAAACTGTCTTTATGCTCCCATCCTGAATTAAGAGAAAGTCTGAAGACACATCAGTATTAGATTATGTGCTCCTACTGATCATGTCCTCAGAGTGATAACAGTCCCGACAGATGTCACAGTGAACATCCCCAATCTGTAAACTATCATTATCTATACCTCACTTTGGGCTCCTCATGCCCTTTCCTTCTGCCCTCTAAGCTGTTCCTCTCAAGAGCATCCTCCCACAGAATCCTGAATGCAGATCACGGCGTCTGACGACCTGCTCCCCCAGGAAGTGGCTTTCACTGACTTTTAACCTGCCATGGCACTTACTCATTTGTGTTCTTATTGTTTATTTTCTCTGTAGCATGTGAGATCCTGGCACACAGGAATCTTTGCTTTCTTTCTAGAAGTGACTCAACATCTAGAATCGTTCCTGGCACATTAAATACACCCAAGAAATATTTGAATAAATACATGATGCATATAAAGGCTTATTTTATTAACTTTAACTTTTTTGGAGTTGTAACTAGTTTTACAATACTCCAATGCCTCTAAAACCTTGTGTTTTTCAGAGCATCTTGCTATGTGATTTAAAACCTTCTGAAATCTATTTTGTGAAAACTTACACCGGTGATATCCAGTGATCATCATCTGGGCTACTAATTTTTAAATGGCTTTATAATTTTTACAATTTCTACATAATACATATTTATTTGTACTCACAGAGCATAGAGACATATAATGGAAAGTTTGTCACAATAAATACTTCTGGATGACATTTTTAAATACTTTAATGATTATATCAACACATTTTAAACTTTACCTAAATAATGTATTATGTCTTATTTGTTATCAATATTTTTACCTTTAGTTTTTTGTATGGTTACTTATATTATCCCCAGACCAATCACTTTTCCCACAAGTGAGATTGCATTCTACTTTTCTTCATGCATATATAATCATGTAAAAATATGTGTCCACCTTTGGGGTCTGGGAATAATATGCTTTTGGTATTGTGATGGACAAAGACACCACTCAGATGCTTGTTCTAAGGGTGTGATCAGTAGATGCCTTCAGCTCTCAGTTTCAGAGAGCTGCCTCCCCCAAGAGCACACTGTCTCCTGAGCAGCCCACATCAAATGACTGACCTAGCTCAGGTGTAATTTACGAGCCGTTTTAGTCAATGGAGGGACATTCCAATGGCTGTTTCAGCTTTGTCCCCCCCCCCACTGGGTTAGCCAGAATTCTCATCAAGCTTGCTTCACAGCTCAGTTTCACCCTATGTCAAAGCTTGCTCTTTCCCCCTCCCTTGTAATAACATTGATTCCAAGACACTCCTCAATAAATAGCTGAAGCTCTAAACTCCAGGAAGATTCTGCTTCCGGGAGAATCCAACCTGTGTGGAGGGATCATATTATGTATTCATCTCCGCATCTTGTTTTTCTCTCTCACTATAATCACAGATTCTGTCCCAGACAATTGACATAGATCTAATGCGTTCTTTTGAATGACTATGTAATTTTCCAGGGTTTTCATGTGCCACAATTTGTTCAACTTTCCATACTAGGGAACATTCTAGTAGTTTCCAAATTTTATTTTTAACCATACAAAAAGTTCTGAAATAAATACCCCTGTCATAGACCAATTTAAACTCAAAATTACATGATTACTTACTTCCAAACTTCCTATTACATTTTTTTCACTAATCAATTCTCCTTTATTTTTCTGTTAAATTTCACAGCAGCCACTTACTGCTTCATGTACTTTCAGACTGTTCCAGTATTATTGACATGGATCAATAGTTTAGGAATTTATGTCTGTATCTATATCTATTTTAATTCTATATCTATAGAATTAAAGTCCTCTGTAATTTTTTTGTCATTTCTCTTCACCCAGTTTTGTGACTTGTATGTAAAAAGTACTATCAATAATCTTTAACTGGGGTAAATTTCTTTTATAAAAATAACAATGGCTTACTTACAACTCTCTTTCTTAACCTAATCCAAATGTATTGAAAAAATATTAAAACTATAAATTTTGAAATCACAGCCTAAGAATAGCAGCTATACAAAATGTTGCACATCCAATATCCAAGTTACGTAAAGTCTCTAAATTTCAGTTTCCTCATTTGTAAAATGTGGATACCTTGGTGGGCTTTAGTGAGAACTAAAGATTCTAGTAGGTTCATTGTCGGTAAAATGCTTTTCATGAAGAAGAGAGTCTGTAACTCATTTAATTATTTTATTCACAGTCTTGGATTTCCATGCAAGGGTGTGTGAGTGTATGTGTGTGTGTATTCATGCTATATACATTTTTTTTTCCTGAAAGTTGTATATTTTGAAAGAAAAGTTCATCTTTGCTCTGCTTTATGAAAGTATACTATCTCATTTGGGCTTGTGATATACCAAATTAGATTCATTTACCTTTTTCTAAAATTTCACAGGTCATCAGAGTATAATCTTCTTGCCCACAAGAAAAAGCAGAAGTGGATATAACCAATTTGTGGACTTGATAAAATAAGTCATACTATTATCAAGTGTCAAAACTAAAAAATAAATACAAACAAAGAAACAAAATTACTATAATTTCAAGGAGCCAAATCAGACCTAAGTTACGGCTGTTGAAGAAGCTTCAGCCTGGAGTCAACCAGTATCATTTCTCCCTTCTGTTCCCTGAGCCAAGAGCCAGTTTCCTCAACTCTTGGTAATGATGAGTCATCCTTATTTCTGTAAAAAGAACAAAAATTGTCCTCTACCCCAGATGATCCTGATTTACATAAGGCTGATTTGCAGACCTGTTTTACAGTTCCAGTAGTTCAAATTTTTATTTTCCCTTCTGTTTTTTGACACAGTCTGTATTTGGCATCATTGAACTGTCAGTTTTTATTCCCTTTGATCTACTTCCTTTCTTTTGTGGTTATATCATCCACGCTGCCTAGGGTATCTACTAATACAGGTATATAGAAACATTGCTGGTGATTTTTGATCTTTTCCCTAGATGTAAGGTCATTCTAGAATTTCTCACCTGTTAGATACTAGATTCTTAAACTATGTGTTGGAGGCTATGAGTAGAAGAGACAGAGAGCCTCCAAGAGAAAACACAGAAAGGGCAAAATATTCCCTTTCAGAGAACTCTCACTAAATCTTTCCCCAAACTTGGTGGCAGCAGAGAATGAATCCAAGATGAATCCAATACTGAGGAAAGGTCTAAGCCCCATATGGATGTAGTGCTTTGTGAAACATCGCAGAGCAAAGCCGTACTATAATTAAAATTAAGTTTTAGGATGGGCAATTGGAAGATCTGTCAGCAAAACAAGAATTCTTTTAGGAAAATTTTATTGAATGTGTGATGCTATAATATCTTTTGAAATCTTTTATTTAGTGGTTCACAGTTTAAGGGCTTCCTGTCCTCTTTTGGAGCATTTGGAAAAATGTGGGGACATTTTTGATTATCAGAATGACTAAAGGGTATTACTTGCATATTTTTGGCAGTGACCAGAGATACAAACACCCTGTGGAGATTTCTGGAAATCTAGCCCAATAAAGAATTGGTTTACACAAATGTCATTGATACTCCAACTGAGGAATACAATGATATAGACAGCTATACTGCTAGGTTAATCTTAACCATGCTGTTTTACATGTTTCCTAGTATGACTCAGCCTATAACACAGCAGTCCCTCCTGCTCCCATCACTCCAACTCTAGCTACATAAATAAATTCTATAGTTTTCATTTCATCATAGCTTTGACTAGTGGTCTATTCAGGATCAAGGATGGAAAGTCTAAATAGTCCCTTGCTATGGAACATCAGAAAAAAATAACGTCTAGCAGAAAGAATATGCACTTCCTACTTTCTGATCAGTTGAGGATTCTTGTTTCCAATAAAATACAAGTAAATAAGAAAACAAACTGCCCCGACTCAGAGAATAAATCCCCACCTAGGCCAACGGTTCTTAACTACCCGTGGATACATGGCTGCATACAAACATACAGATATGCACACAAAACTTGTTATGCAAATTAGTAAAGACCAAGAAAATTATGTTTATGAAAAAATCCTATGAGAAGGAGAATTTTAATAAAAATGTAAATAATAATCCACAGGATTGATATATGTATTGGACATCCTCAGACAGTGATGGCTAAGAGATGCATAATCATCACCACATAAAAGGAAGGAGTAGAGAAAATTTTCCAAGCTGGTAAAACCTTCTTTTTCTTCTAGCTGAATTTATTTTCCCAGCTAAAAATATCTTTATCTATTTATATATAAAACTGCTCTTGTGCTTTTGGTTAGTGGGGCAGAGGTTTAGACATTTACATTATCAGGTAGAGAAAGTTATACCTGGCTGAGTTAATAGCTTCAATGTAATTTTTTGATTAATATTGGGTGGATTTGTGGAATATAACGAACTAGTCAATTAGAATGATCCTCTGTTCTCTATGATGTACATATTTTACTAAAGAGTGCAGAAAAAAAATCTTTTTTACAACATCTGATGTAAAAGTTTTCTTAATAAAGATCTTGTTGCAAAGTGACTAGTTAACTAGAAAACTTAGTGCTGAAATATTTTTCATAAAGGAAAGATTTTGAGGAGAAATTCTTATTTTGAAATTCGCACAAATAGATAAAATAGATAAAAGTGGCCTCCTTTTGTTCTGAGATGGGAATCAAACCTCTTTGTGCTAGTTTTTGCATGCCAAAAACTCTCAAAAATTCATTCCTTTTTTTACCCTTCCTTGCCCTAACAAATGAAGGAAAATCCTATTATATAAAGGAGATTCCATCCAAAAGTAAAAATTACATAGATTTTTAAATATAGCCTAAAGTATTAAAATAAGATTTACAACATATAATCCTACTCTTATGCCTTAAACTTGTAATGATATTAAAATTCTATCTTATGTCTAAACAAAAACCTTAATACCTTTGGTCCAGTTTGAAATTTAACTTAAAAAGGATCCATGAGATGCTTTTGTAAAGACAAAGAAAGTAACGAGGCTCAACTGTCATAGATAGGAAGTGTAGTTTAGTACCTGGACAGAGGAAGTAGCCCAAAGAAGAGATGGAATTCTTGACTATCTCTAGAATAAAGGCATCTTTCTATACGCATCAGGAATGCTACCCTGCAGCCTGTGGACTGCCTGTGACCCAGAATGGCTATGAATGTGGCCCAATACAAAACAGTAAACTTGCTTAAAACATTATGAGGTTTTTTTGGTGGAACTCAATCACATAGTTCTCAAGAGTGAACTTTGCAGACAACCATGTCCTGTCACGTCAGTCTATTAAACTTACATATACGCTCTCACTATTTATACACATGTGGCTTCAGTTTTATGGTGATGTGCCGCCTCCAGTGTGTGATCTTCCTAACTCAGTGGAATTGACACTATTAGACCTTATGTGTGCTCCTGGTGACTTGGTGAAGCAGTGATTATCAACAACATTCCAAACTACCATTGCAACATTTTGGGTTATTTAGAAGTCAGGTGAGCAGTCTTATTTGATTATTAAGGATCATCCCACCCCTCAGGGACTCCACACATGGCTCATGGTGCATCATGGTTGACCCTCTACCTCACCCTGCTTCAGTAGCCAAGATTCAGAAGGGCACAAACCTTGCTTTCTATTTTCTTGTCAGTTAATTTTCATAATATAAGTAAATATAGTCCCTTCTCTGTTATTATTTTTTTCAATCCCACCATGGTTTTTACAATGTCTTAAAAGAAAACCTAACCACCACCACCCCAAAAGAAAAGTTATGGATGATGGAAGATTGTCCAATGAAAAGTGGACAGGTGGTTACTTTTTAGAAATTGTTTCAGGTTAATTGAGGGTACAAAGAATTCAGTTGCAATGTTTGCATTTGTTAGTAAAGTCCCTCTTATAATTGTGCCCCACCCCCAAGAGGTATGCCATACACTGTAACGTAATTCCCCTTAAGTGGAAAACCCCTAACCTCCTCCCTAGTCCCCTTTCCCTGCTCCCTTATTCCCCCCTTAAATTGATTTGAGTTTTTCTATTATGTGGGTATGTATTAGATCTTCTCCTGGTTTCACATTAGAATTGAATACATTGGATTTTTGCTTCTCCATTTCTGTGATGCTTTACTCCATCCAGGTTAATACAAAAGATATGAAGTCTCCATCTTTTTTAATTGCTGAATAGTATTCCATGATATACATATACCACAACTTGTTAATCCATTCCTGGGTTGGTGGGCATTAAGGTTGTTTCCACATTTTGGTGATTGTAAAATGAGCTGCAATAAACAGTCCAGTGCAAATGTCCTTATGATGAAATGATTTTTTTCTTCTGGGTAGATGCCTAGTAATGGGATTGCAGGATCAGATGGGAAATCTAGGTTGAGTTCTTTGAGGATTCTACATTCTTCCAAAAAGGTTGTATTAGTTTGCAGTCCCATAAACAGGGTAAAAGTGTTCCCTTCTTTCCACATCCACACCAGCATCTGAGACTTTATGATGTTGGCTATTCTCACTGGGATTAGTGATATCTCAGAGTGGTTTTGATTTGCATTTCTCTAACAATCAGAGATGATGAACATTTTTTGCAAATGTTTGTAAGCTATTCATCTGTCTTCATCAGAGAAATTTCTGCTCGTATCTCTTGCCTAGTGGTTCATGAGATTGTTGGCTCTTTTTTGTTGATTAATTTGAACTCTCTGGAGATTCTAGTTATCAAGGCTTTGTCAGATTCATAATATGCAAATATCTTCTCCCATTCTGAAGGTTGTCTTTTTGCTTTATTTGGTGTGTCCTTACCTGTGCAGAAGCTTTTCAGCTTAATTAAGTCCCATTTGTTAATTTTTGTTGTTGTTGCAATTGCCACTGAAGAATTTGTCTTAAAAATTTTTCCCAGTCCAACATCGAGAGTTTTTCTCACACTTTTTTCTAAGATTTTTATTGTTTGGGGTCTTAGATTTAAATATTTTATCCATCCTGAGTCAATTTTTGTAAGTGGTGAAAGGTGTGGGTCTAGTTTTAGTCTTTTGCATGTGGTTATCCAGTTCTCCAGTTCTCATTGGTTGAATAGGTATTCTTTCCCAACTTCATGTTTTTGATTGGTGTATCAAAGATCAGAGACTGGTTTCATCTCTTGGTTTTCTATTTGGTTCCTCATGTCTATGTCTCTATTTTTGTGCCAATACTGTGCTGTTTTGATTACTGGGAACTGTAATATAGCCTGAAGTCTGGTAGGGTGTTGCCTCCAGCTTTGTTTATATTACTAGGAACAGCCTTGGCTATACAGGGTTTTTCTGGTTTCATACAAAATGAAGTACTATTATTTCTAGTTCTTCAAAATATGGTTTTGGTATTTTAATGAGGATTGTACTGAACCTGTAGATTGCTTTGGGTAGATAGAAATTTTAACAATGTTAATTCTTCCCAGACAAGAGCATGGTATGTTCTTCCATTTGTTAATGTTTTCTATTTCTTTTTTAGGGTTTCATAATTATCGTTATAAAGATCCTTCACCTCTTTTCTTAGGTATATTCCTAAGCATTTCATTTTCTTTAAAGCTACTGTGAAGGGAATGTGTCTTTGATTTCTTATCAACTTGACTGTTATTTGCATATATAAAGGCTACTGATTGTGGACATTGATTCTATACCCTGAGACATTACTGTATTTCCTGATCACATCAGGGAGTTTTGTGTTTGAGTCTCTTGGGATTTCTAAGTATAAGCTCATATCATCAGTAAAAACCAAAATTTGACCTCTTCTGTCCCCATTTGGATGCTCTTTCTATCATTCTCTTGCCTGATTACACTGGCTAGAACTTGCAGCACAATGATGAATAATAGTGGTGATAGTAGACATCTTTGTCTGGTTCCAGTTCTAAGTGGAAAAGGTCTCACTTATACTCCATTCAGTATGACATTAGCTGAGGGTTTGTCATAGATGGCTTCAATCAGCTTAAGAAATGTGCCACCTATGCCTATTGTCTTAAGTGTTCTTGTTAGAAAAGGATGTTGAATTTTGTCAAATGCTTTTTCTGTATCTATTGAGAGGATCATGTGGTCTTTGTTTTTGCTTCTATTGATATGGTGCGTTACATTTATGAATTTGCGTATAAACCAGATTTGCATCCCTTGTTTGAAGCCTACTTGATTATGATGTATAACTTTTTAAATATGTAGTTGCAATCTATTACCTAAGATTTTGTTAAGTATTTTGGCATGAATAGTCATTAGTGGAATTGTTCTGTAGTTCTCCTATTTAGTTGAATTCTTCCCTGATTTTGGAATCAAGGTGATGTTTGCTTCATAGAATATTTTGTGAAAGGCTCCTTTCTTTTCAACATTTTGGAATAGGTTCTTCAGTAGAAGTACAAGCTTATCTTGGAAGGTGTGATAAAATTTTGATGTGAAGCCATCTGATCCCAGGTTTTTTTTATTGGAAGCTTTTTTATTGTTTCTGCAATCTCACTTTTTGATATTGGTCTGTTCAAGAGATCTATTTCTTCCTTGTTAAGTCTACAGAGATGGTGTGATTCCAGGTATTGGTCTATTTCCTCCACATTATCAAATTTCTGGGCATAGAGTTTTGGGTTGTAATCAGAAATAGTCTCTTGTATTGCTGTGGTATCAGTTGTTATTTCCCCTTTTCATTTCTGATTGAGATTATTAAAGATTTACTTTTCTATTTCTGGTTAGTCTGGCCAATGGTTTATCCATTTTATTTATCTTTTTGAAGAACCAACTTTTGTTTTATTAATTTTCTGAATGATTCTTTTATTTTTAATTTCATTCATTTTTGAATTAATTTTGGTTATTTCTTTTCTTCTGCTGGGTTTGGGATTGGATTGCTCTTTTTACATTTTTTAAAAATGATTCATTAAACTGTTGGTATGCTCTCTTTCTATTTCTTGGATGTAGGTGTCTAATGTGATAAATTTTCCTCGTAGGACCACTTTTGCAGTATCCCACAGGTTTTTGTAGTTCATGTCTTCATTGTTGTTATGCTCAAGGAAGTTAATGATTTCTTTTTTTTATCCCTTCCTTGACCCAACTGTGATTCAGCAAAAGGTTGTATAGTTTCCATGCCTTTGTATGGGGATGAAAAAATTTTTTTTTTTTGGCGGTGGGGGGCAGGTTGGGGTTAAGTTCCACCTGTATTGCCTTCTAGTCTGAGAAGGCACAAAACATAGTTTCAATTCTTTTGATTTTGTTCAGGTTTTATTTGTGTCCTAGGATATTATTTGTTTTGGATAATGTTCTATGGGCCAATGCGATGAAGGTAGGTATATTCCTTAGCTCCTGGATGGTGTGTTCTGTATATGTTTAGTAGGCACAGTTTTTCTAGGGTCATATTTAAGTCCATTGTGTCTTTGTTTAGATTGTTTAGAGGATCTATCCAGCTCTGTAAGAGGAATGCTAAAGTCTCCCACTATTATGGTATTATAGGATACCATATTGCTGAGACCAATTAAGATTGGCTTCATAAATATGGGAGAATTTAAGTTGGGTGCATAATTATTTAAAATTGAAATGTCCTCTTGCTACCATATATACTCGAGTATAAGCCGAGTTTTTGTGCCAAAAATTTGTGCCGAAAAACCCGAACTTGGCTTATACTCAGGTCATACAGGTTATTCGATTCAGTGCGTGCATACCTAATCAAATGCACGTAGTCTCCAGTCATCTTCTGCCATCTGCTTGAGCGGGCGGTGCTTCAGCTCAGTCCATAAGTCATGGCTGAGCTGAAGAGATAGGTGGCTGAACTGAACTGTATTCCACTGAACTATTTAACCCACAATATTTAATGGCACATTTAATTAAGTGAAAACCCCATTTAAGGCAGTAAAATGTTTATAAATCCTAAATTCTTATAATCAGGGGTTTTGGAGTATAAGGATTCAGGATTTTTAACCATTTATTTACAATGCTTTACTGTCTTAAATGGTTTATTCACTTTATTAAAGTTGCCATTGAATACTATGGGTTAATGTGGTATGTTAATGGTATATGGTATATCAAATAATCATGTATTGTAATTGTTTTGGGTATATATTTTTATTTTTGAAATTTACCAGTGGCTGCTGCATTTTCCACCTTGGCTTATACTCGAGTCACTAAGTTTTCCCAGTTTTTAGGGTAAAATTAAGGAGGTCAGCTTATACTCGGGTTGGCTTATACTCGAGTATATACGGTATATCTAAAAGGTATAAGAGGTAGCTAATTTTCTCAGCAGCTGAAAGATTTTTTTTTTTTAATCTTTCTTGTCTCAATAGGTTGAAAATTTTTCACTAGAGCTTCCTGCCTATCTTATTTAGCAGCAGCAGTCCATGACCTTTCTGGCACCAGGGACTCAAGTCATAGAAGACAATTTTCTGTGGTCTAGAGCAGGATGATTCGAGCACATTACATTCATTGTGTACTTTATTTCTATTATTATCACATTGTTATGTATAATGAGACATATAATCTGTAATGCATAATATATAATAATTATAAAACTCACCATTATGTGGAATCAGTGGGAGTCCTGAGTTTTCCTGCAACTAGCAGGTCCCAGCACCAGCATCATGGCCTCAGCTCCCCCTCAGATCATCAGGCATTAGACTCTCAAAAGGAGCCTAAAACCCAGATCCTCACATGGACAGTCTGCAGCAGGGTTCACATTCCTGTGAGACGGGAATGCTGCTGCTGATCTGACAGGAGGGAGAGCTCAGGCAGTGATGTGAGTGATGGGGAACGTTGGCAAATACAGATGAAGCTTCCCTCCCACACCTGCCACTTACCTCCTGCTACGCAGCCCCGCTCCTAACAAGCCACAGCCCTTACCTCCTGCTGATCCGCAGCCCCTGGGTTGGGACCGTAGGGACAGAGGATCTGACTCCCTCCCCAACAAATGAAGATAATACAGTGCCTCATAATAACAAGCCTGAACAAAAATTTTATTCTACAGTATCAAAACTAGAAATACATAAACTATATGACAATTGAGCCAAAAGTATACACATAACACAGGTACAACTACAAGTTCTTAGTTACTGATTTAAAAAATCTTGGCCCTAATTTTCTTATCATGTGCAGATTGAATGAAGAATCTGAAAGGTATTGGAATTTTCATCTGTTGAATATTTTGCGAAGTGAGTTCTGCTTAACAAAAGTTTTAGTACACAGCATGTGCATGGAAAATCACTTTAAAGTAAAAAGATCTGTTGCTTAAAGCAGTCAAATATTGATTTACAGGATTAGCTCCTATTTTCATAGTCATACAAAAGCAAACCTCTTTTACCTTATCCAAATCTGTGCCATGCAGAATATCTGTAAAAACAACTTTAAGAGCTAAACTGAATCCTATTTATATGGTAGATTACTAGAGTTAGATGCAAGTATTTTAGTCTATCAAGCTCAGGTTCTAGAACATTATAATGCAAAGAATGAATAACGTATAAAGATCAACTTGAAATCTCAGTATTCTCAAAAAATGGTTTTTCCTTGACAAACAGCAGGCAGAATTTTTGCAGAGCAGTGAGTTCAGGAACTTACTTTATGACTGTGCCCTTGGTGCCTCCTGCTGTCGTTAGCATGACTCGTGTGGTTAAACTCACTCGGAGATCATCTTGGTCCAAACCCAGTAACTCAGCACAGTATTCCAAAGACTGAGTAGATTTATTCTTCAGATTGCAACCACCTAATGAATATATTTAATTTTAAATTAACAAATGTTATACAAACCAGATTTTCAAGACCCATTTCTTAGAATTATATTTCACTTACGTAAAACTAGGAAATGGACAGGTCTTTATTTGTTAATAAGTCTTAAATCTACCTCGTATTTTTACCATCCTTGTCAGACACCTATACTGCTAAGGGAAATGGACGATCTTCACTCTAGGTAGTCCATGGTATAATCCCTTCAGCTCATCAATATTTAACTGCCTCTGTTTCATTTTTTATGACCTTGTGATACATTAATGATGGATTGCCATCCTTTATAATATATGTAATCTCTAGAGAAATACAGTATCTTATCATCAAAATTCATGATTCCCAGAAATTTTAAGCAGTGATTTGGTGCTAACGTTGTAAAGCACTTCAGTAGGCCGGGTGGGTATAGATGCCCACATATGTGTGCATGTGTGTATGTGTGCACAGTAGGCCAGTTGGGTGCGGATGTCCACGTCCATGTGTGTACGTGTGCACAGTAGGCCAGCTGGGTATGAACATCCATATACATATGCATATGTCTATATGTGCACAGTAGGCCAGTTGGGTGCGGACGTCCACATGTATGTGTGTACGTGTGCACAGTAGGCCAGCTGGGTATAGACGTACACATACACATGCATATGTGTATATGTGCACAGTAGGCCAGCTGGATGTGGACGTCCACATTCACGTGCATGTGTGTATATGTGCACAGTAGGCCAGTTGGGTATGGACGTCCATGTACAGTGCATGTGTGTATGTGCACAGTAGACCAGCTGGGTGTGGACGTCCACATTCACGTGCATGTGTGTATATGTGCACAGTAGGCCAGTTGGGAATGGACATCCATGTACAGTGCATGTGAGTACATGTGCACAGTAGGCCAGTTGGGTATGGACATCAATGTTCACGTGTATGTGTGTACGTGTGCACAGTAGGCCAGTTGGGTATGGATGCACACGTATGTGTGCATGTGTGTATCTGTGCACAGTAGGCCAGCTGAGTGTGGACATACACATACACGCGCATGTATGTATGTGTGCACAGTAGGCCAGTTGGGTATGAATGCCCATGTATGTGTACATGTGTGTACGTGTGCACAGTAGCCCAGCTGGGTGTGGACGTCCATGTTCACTTGCATGTGTATACGTGTGCACAGTAGGCCAGTTGGGTATAGACATCCAAGTATATCTGCATGAGTATACGTGTGCACAGTAGGCAGCTGGGTATGAACATCCATGTACACGTGCATGTGTGTATATGTACGCAGTAGGCCATCTGGGTATGAACGTCCATGTACAGTGCATGTGTGTATATGTACACAGTAGGCCATCTGGGTATGGACGTCCATGTACAGTGCATGTGTGTATATGTACACAGTAGGCCATCTGGGTATGGATGTCCATGTACAGTGCATGTGTGTACATGTACACAGTAGGCCATCTGGGTATGGATGTCCATGTACAGTGCATGTGTGTACATGTGCACGTGCTCAGGTCTGCTTGGGCGCAGGAGGAGATGGGGAAGGGGTAACTGCTATCACCTGTACAGGCTGAGATCCCCTACCTGAAATGCTTGGGACCAAAAGTATTTCAGATTTTGGGTATTTTTAGATTTTGGAACATCTGCATATACTTAATGAGAAATCGTGGGATGGGACATGTTTAAACAAGAAAATCATTTATGATCATGCACACCTTATACATATTTACTGCTATCCAATGTCTCCCAACAGCTTGACTTTCTGTGCAGCAGATAAACACAGAAGCTTCCTTTTTACTATCACTGATACCCAAGGGGTAGCTGTAGGCCTCTTTATGACATCTTCAACATCATCCTTACACCACAAAGTAGAGAATAAGCAAAAAAGTACGATGAGTAAGGCACACAGGCCTTGGCCCCACAGGAGAACTGTGAGGGACTGCCCCGGCACGTCCAGCCTGCACAGGTACCATGTTTTGACTTTTGTGCTTACACAGAGGAATCTGTCTGTGTCAGGCAAAGTTACGTTCTCAGCTGAAGGAAGCCAGGAGGGTCATTTTTCCCTTAGGGAAGCTAACTAAACTGTGTATTGTGCAGCTGTGTTTGGACTGTGACCTGTCACATGAGGTATGCTGTGGAATTTTCCACCTGTGGTGTCATTTTGGTGTTCCAAAAGTTTCAAATTTGGGGCTGGGTATGGTGGTTCACACCTGTAATCCTAGCACACCTGGAAGCAGAGGTGGGTGGATCGCTTGAGCTCAGGAGTTTGAGAAAGAGTGAGATCTCATCTCTACTAAAATTAGAAAAACTAGCCAGATATGATGGTTGGGCCCTATAAGTCCCAGCTACACAGGAGGTTGAAGCAGGACGATTCCTTGACCCAAGAGACTGAGGCTGCTGGAACCTATGGTGATGCCATGGCACTCTGCCCAGGACAACAAAGTAAGAGTCTGTCTCAAAAAAAAAAAAAAAAAAAGTTGACCTTAGAAATGAAAATAATGTAACCTAAATGTCTGTACCATAATATTAATCTGAATTTTTTTTTAAGTATGAAAATAACAAATTGTGCCTCCTTCTTCTAAAAAATGGAGTATCACAGAGGCTCCAGTCCAGAAGGAGAGTTAAAGGACAAAAATTTAGCAAGTAACCTGGTGGATTAGAGCTGCACCAAGAGAGAAGGTTGAAGAACATACATCAACCCCACTGACGTCAGTTGTGACCCCAAGGATACAAACAAAAGGTACAAAATCCAACACCAAGAAGATGGGAGTCCCTTCCCTCATGAGAACGGCTCGGAGTGCCCCACAAACAAACGAGTAGAGTTCAAAGGTCCTCCCACTACACTCCATGGGAGAGACCCTCTAAAAGTTGGACCTACCTCCCCTACTAGGGTGCCACGGAATTCTCCTGCCAGGCATAAAACTGTATATATCCTCTACCTACAATTCTGAGCTCCCAGCACTCCCCTCCACTCTCACTCTGAGGTCTGGAGGCCTCACCCCCAGGAGTCCAGATACTTGGGTGATTTCTCGAGGGGTAGGGACAAGGTCTAGACTGCAGCTGGTCAGTGCTGATTATGCGGCACATGAGTGAGGAGAGGACGGTCAGCGAAGAGGGAACCACACCAGAGCAATGGTGCCCCAAGGCGCAGAGCAGCAGCCATTTTTGGCAACAATAGAGCTGACTCCCGGATATTCCAAAGCCACACCCCCTGTCACCCTGGGCAACCAGAGGAGGCCAGGCATCTCAGGCAACCACAGCGGAACAGATCTGCGACTGAAATGCAGGCCCCATGAGTAAAAGGTTTACCTGAGATGGTACCTGGGCCGATCGCTGGGACTAGAAAATACACGAGCTGAGCCGGGAAATTCCCAGGGTGGGGATGACCCAGAGGACTGCTTTACTGAGCCTAAGAAGAACCTGGCTCTCAGGACATCGTCAGCCTTATAGACAAAGGAAGGCAGGAGGGTAGAACAGAAGATAGAATACAAACCTGCAGGAGCAGACACAGGGCCTGAGGCGCAGGTTCTGGGAACTCAAAATAGCTTTTCTTCTGCAGGGGAATTTAGCAGGGACATAAACAAATTCCCGCAAAGTTGTTCTGTTCTGTTCTGTCAGTAACATCAATCAGGAGTGGGGCTGGAACTGTGAACACCCCCCAGCCTCCATCAAGTGCCTGAGGTTGTCAGGCCTGAACTCCCCCTGCTGGATAGAGGTAGAGCGCAGCGGCCTGGATGAGCAGAAATAGATTTCCTTGTGATTCAGGCAGGTGCAAACCCATGGAGTATCTGTTCACTAGAGGCAACTGGGTCACAGCCCTGTGGGGCTACCAGTGACTGGGTGTGACAAAGGTGCAAGGTGGGGAAGGAGGCATCAACCTTCCCAGATTAATCTATTTGCTGGGTGGGTCTTCCTGACTTGACAGAGCACCAAAGCAAGTCATATCTGATTTGTCACCAGACCCCTGCAATCCAGTTGCCAGAGACCTTTTAAAATCTCCCACGTGAGACAGGTGCTGACAGAGACAATTCATTTGGATGTTTTGAACAGAGCCAATCGCCTGAGGACTATTCAGGTGGTGCCCTGGGTGTGTGGTTGTAGGAAGGTTTGATTTTCCTTTTCCAATTGTTGCCTGTGGGGAGTGAGGTGACTTAATTGCTGGTATTTCTCCACAGCTGAGACTTCAACCAGAGTAACTGTTTCACTAGGATCGGACAGAGAACAGCTGAAAACAAGACGGAACCGCTTAGCTCCACAACACCAAACATGTCCCCAGTTTCTCAGGCCATAGCACTGTATGGGTCCCCGACAAAGCTCCAGGGGAAAAATCAAATGGTGTAAAATAATCATGGGGTGAAATCAGTGGAAAAACTCTGGTAACATGAATAACCAGAATAAATTACCCCCCCAAGGAAAGATATGACAGATGTAACTGAAAATCCCATTCATAAACACCTGACAGAGATATCAGAAATTGAATTCAGAATTTGGATTGCAAACAAGATTAATAGAATGGAGGAAATTTTGGAATTAGAAATTCGAGCAGCAATTCAAAAGTCGAAATTAGAAATTCGAGGAGAAATCAAAAGTTGTCTCAAGAATTTAACGAATTTAAAGACAAAACCACCAAAGATTTTGGTGCACTGAAGCAAGAATTTGCAGCCCTCAAAGATCTGAAAAATACAGTAGAATCCCTCTATAACAGAGTGGAGCAAGCAAAAGGAAGAATTTCTGACATTGAAGACAAAGCTTTTGAACGCTCCCAAACTCTCAAAGAGGAAGAGAAATGGAGAGCAAAAATGGACCATTCTCTCAGAGAGCTTTGGGATAATTCAAAGAAGGCTAATATTAGCCTCATTGGAATCCCTGAAAGTGATGAAGTGGCCTCGCAAGGCACAGAGGCCCTTCTCCATGAAATTATGAAAGAGAATTTTCCAGACAGGCCAAGAGATTCTGAAATTCAGA
>CAUYPK010067427.1:0-11080 GCA_963574355.1 Loris lydekkerianus | reverse complement strand
GATCCTATAATTCCTTTACTAGGTTTATACCCAGAAGACCAAAAGTCACAATATAACAAAGACATCTGTACCAGAATGTTTATTACAGCCCAATTTATAATTGCTAAGTCATGGAAGAAGCCCAAGTGCCCATCGACCCATGAATGGACTAGCAAATTGTGGTACATGTATACCATGGAATACTATGCAGCCTTAAAGAAAGACAGAGAATTTACCTCTTTCATGTTTACATGGATGGAGTTGGAACATATTCTTCTTAGCAAAGTATCTCAGGAATGGAAGAAAAAGTATCCAATGTACTCAGCCCTACTATGAAGCTAAATTATAGCTTCATTATGAATTATGGTATAGTTGGATAATGAAGGCTATAATCCAACTATCCCCACAAGACTATGGGGAAAGGGCCAAGGAAGGGGAAGGGAGGAGGGAGGTTTTGGTGGAGGGAGGGTAATGGGTGGGGCCAAATCTATGGTGCATCTTAGAATGGGTACAGGCTATTGCACTAATGTACACAGCTATGATTTAATAATAAAAAAAAAATTAAAAAAAAAAGACTATGAGGAAAGGGCCAAGGAAGGGGAAGGGAGGGGGGAGGTTAGGGTGGAGAGAGGGTAATGGGTGGGGTCACTACTACGGTGCATCTTAGAATAGGTACAGGAGAAACTTACTAAAGGCAGAATACAAATGTCTACATACAATAACTAAGAAAATGCCATGAAGGCTATGTTGAACAATTTGATGAGAATATTTCAGATTGTATATGAAAGCAGCACATCGTACCCCTTGATTGCACTAATGTACACAGCTATGATTTAACAATTAAAAAAAAAGTAAATAAAAAATGAAAGGGACAGAGAGTCTCTACCCGCTGCACTCCAACCTTAGCTACATTTTATCGGGCCATTTTTGAGCATGCCAAAGCATCGGGGCCATGTACTATTTCTCTGCTATCGGAACTGAGCTAAAGCCACAGGGGTGTGTTGCTTCATTACAGCTTTCCAGGGTTAATTAAATAAAAATAGCTCCAAATGGAGTTACATTAGAAAGCACTTGAATTAAATATCAACTGCTAATGAGCACCTTTTCAAGACAGTCCCCTGAAAAGCAGAGCTTGTCACCATTACCAATTGTTTTTAAGACCAGTTTAGGGAAAAGATTGATTTTTCCCTGAGAATCAGGGTGGCTTCCCATGGAGATGGATGTCAGATGGTACAACCAGTTTACTGAGGAGTCTCAAAGACAGATGGAGGGGCAGAGAGGAAATGATATGCCAATTTCCTGGGCTGGGATCATTTCAGTCACTATACGAATAAAGCCTACTGCCAGTTTTTCCAGTTCTCTGGGTTTAGAACATTGCTATATATGGACCACTTTATTGTTAAATTTGCAATCCTGGGACAAAAGAAAAATTCTCATGTGACATCCTGATACAATAGTTTCCATGGAATACATTTACACACACGTATATATATGGAATACATCTACACACACGTATATATATGGAATACATTTACACACACATATATATATATGGTTTTCAATGACTTCAAAAACACCCCAAATGTTAAGGATGTTATATCCTAAAACTCTTCCTATTCTTGACTGATAAATTTGCTGGTGGAGGAAGAAGTGGTTGATGAGGCCATAGTATAGAAAATAAAGCCCAGTAATCACAGAAGTTACACATGTACATTCACACACATACATCTGAGGCGGCCTGAATGTCAAATATGTCACACACTTATGTCGGGAACACTGGGAAACGTGTAAGATCCATTTATAAGGATTCATAACCATTTCTTTTGGATTACAAAAGTTCAGGTTATTCAAAAAGATTTTCATGGTATATATTAATATCCATTTCATTCACTGGAAACTTCTCTTTCTAGAACCATATGCTCTTATTTTATATTAATATCATCCTCACTTTCTGTTATTTTATGTCATTCTTTTTTTCCTAATTCATTTACCCAACATTTATCAATACAAAAATGTCTTTTGACTTTCCTAGTCTCCTCCTACACAGACTGGAGGTGAGGGTCGGTCACCTTTCTGCACCTTTCTTTTTGCAGCCCCCGTGTGGATGAGACCAGCATCTCTTTTTAGCAAATGTGGGTACATCTTTCATGCTTAGCCTTGAGGCTTTAGCTGGAATTTGAAGGAAACAGCATATGTCCATTTAACAGCCTATTATATTTGGTAAAGAGACTCGATAGTTCATTCCAAGAGTGAAGAATCATTTTCTCTCTGTTTCATTTGATCTTAGCTACCAGGCGTCCAGAAGGCCTTCAGAATTTTCATAATTTTCCTTAGGGAAAGGGGCAGAAAAAAGGAGCCAGATGGATGCCTAGTGTTGAAGATTCCCTTCTTTGCTGTGTGTGAATAACTAATTTGAAATTATTTATAAGCTAATTATAGAGACTGGAAAAGAGGTAAACATACCACTTTTCTTCCTTTGATAGTTTTGCCCAGTAGGGACATCTAAAAACTAAATGTGGATAAGGAGGAGCAAAGGCTGTGATGACCGTAGTCAAGTCCCTTCATTTCTTTCCAAGGTAAAGATATGGTGAGAGAGGTAGGAAACGCAGTCAGCCACGCACAGCCTCCCTCTGTTCAATGGCAAGTGTTTATTAAACACCTATTACACATCAGGAACAGCACCAGGCTTGTGCTCTACGGGCCAAACTAAGATTCTAATATGGTCTTCAGATTTGTTCATTAGAATAGCCATATCCCTCACTTTTACAAACGGCAAATTTGCTGTTGCTTCAAAGATGTAGATTTCCTACGCTTCCTAGCAATGAACAAGATTCCAGCTACCTTGCCCACTAAGATCTGCAAATATGTTTGGCCCATTACTATTCCTTGTCTGAACGTGCAGCTTATGAAGATTTCCAGTACGGCTGTCAGACAGCTGCGACACTGTGCAGAACCCTGGGGCGCTTTATCTCACACGCTACCAACCCACCTCCCCGCTGACGTGCATCTGGCTTGCTTCACTAGCATCTCAACACAAGCTCAGCCACTGTGGTCAGGTGGAAAGTGGGCTGGTGACACCGAAGATGGGAATATTTTTCAGAAAGCTAGAAAGTGATGAAGGGTTTCTGGGTCAAGAAAATGTATGTTCACATAAAAAATTACAAGTGTGGAGTTCTTTTTAATATTAGACTAATTTCCTCCAAACATACAGGATTGCAAGGAAACGGGGAAAGGTTGATTCACACAAACCAGGCCTGGGTTTCACAATACAGAAAGAAAGAAAAATGTCTTAGCACTGCCAAGTTTTTATTTCATGGAAGAATTTAATAACCGGGTATAAAATAAACAAAGCTCACACAGACATCTATTTCCTTTGCACCTATGCCTCCCACTGTGATCAGATGTAACCAGATAGTAAATCCAACTCACAGGGCAACAAATTTTAAATGTTGGAAGAAAACACTCATCTTTTTGTTGCTTTTCCCAGGCTATATCGTGTTCAGCATAGCTCTTCAGCCACAGGCCCCTGACGGCTGCTTTCTCTGAAGCTTGTCTGTTCTGCTTTTTGACAGAATGGGCATTAATTCAATTTAAAAATTGCAGTTAATTTACTAAGAAATCTTGAATGGGATGAAGCCCATCAGTGGTTACTGAACATGACATATGCTAAAAAATAGTAAGGGAATAGTCATAATATTTATTAATCTATGGGATTAAAACAATTATATATAAGTATATAATTTAATAATTATGTTTTAATAGGTATATAACAACAGTTTATTAACTATTTTAATAATTACAGAAAAGTATAACACAGAATTTCTATCATTAAGAAGCTTGGCATCTTAAGGGAATACTTATTACAGGAAAGGGCAAATTGACTGCTTGAGAAAGTGATATTTGGGTTTGGATAATTGTAACAAAAAGTCCATTTGTGGGTCAGGCTCATTCACAAGATGTGTGAATGCACTCTGTTGGCTTAATCTTTTCCTAGATGGACACCCTCTTTCCAGGTGAACTTGGTCTTCAAGCATTGCAAAGTGCTGCATCTAATTCTAATTCCAGGATTCTAAGTCCTTGGCCAGGAGGGCCAGCACTGTCGACCTAAATCCACAGCACCTGAATTAGGCACAAGATCTAGTTTCTTCATGACCGGATGTGAGATTTGTCTGTACATGAGAGCAAGGTACACTGATGTAATCCTCAGTAGTGCAGATGGCTGTTCTGACTCTGACAGCCTGTTCGTCAATGCAAGAACACTTGCTTTAATCTCTAAAGAAAACACCAAATAAAATGCAATTTTTCAATCTAAGGAAATAAAGTTCATCAATGCATGTTATCCAAGCGATGGAGTATTCCAGCCAGCTAGGTAATTGGCCTATAATGTGGACATGCACAGGAATGCAATTTATTTTTCATCATCCTTGGTCAAGCTATGAATTGAAATCACAGTAGGAGCACAAGGCTGTCAGGGCCAGAGCAAGAAGGAAAACAGGACTTGGCGGCCAGGAGCATTCACACCCAGCTAAAAACACATGCCAATTGAGGCTTAAAATGAAGTTTTTATGTCCACATTTCATGGACGCGAAAACAATTCTACCCTTTCCCTACCCCCACTGCCATCATAGAGTCTTAACCTCATGGTCACACGTGTACTGATTATGACTCTGTCGCCTGCACTGGGTGATCCTTCACATACTCAGGTGGGCAAGTGGAAGAATAGGAAATCTGAAGACCAGAGAATTGGTTTCTGTTCTGACAGTTGTCATTGGGCAAATTACAACCTGTCAGAGTGTCAGCTTCATCATCTGTTATATGAAGATAACACAGGACCTGCCTGCCTATTATACATCTCTTTTCTCTTTCTTTTTGTAGTAAAAAATTGAATAGTCACAATCTTGATTTCTTTACTCATTCCTTCCCCAGTCCAAAACTGACCTCTACTGGAATGCTCTGCCTAAGAGCTCTGCTGTCAAATCTAACAAATTCTCAAGTGCTTTTAACCTTTCACCTAATCTTAGATACTTTTGGCATTGTTAAACATTACTGTTCTGAAAGTCTCACAGCAATTGTCTGTCATGACAAATCCTCTCCATTTCCCTTCAGTATCAGGATTCTCCATGATCTTGGCCTGGATGTTTTCACCATCAGCGTCTCTCTTTGGATTCAACTGCTTTTTATGAGTTGATGCTCAGGTCCAGGTCTGATACGGGACCACCACTCTCCAGAGGTCCATTCTGCTATTGGAAATACCCTCTTGGATATCCTACAGCTCTCAATTCCACACTTAACAAACCAAATTCATTTGGCTCCACACTCCTGAACATGCTTCAAAGTGCTTCTCTTACTGTGTTCCCTTCACCCACCCATTATCTGGAACTCTTCCATGACTTGTTTTCAAAAGTCTATTTCCAAAATGCTTCTCAAATATATCTTTTACCTATTATTGCTACCACTTTGGCCCAGGTCCTTTTCATCTGTACAGACGATATTGCAAATGCCTACAAACTAACCTCCCTCCTGTTAGGTCAGGTCCTTCTAGGGCATCAGAATGGGTACCAAGGTGGTCTTTCTAAGCAAAAAATCTAGCCATCTCTCCACCATACCCTTAAACCTTTAATGATTCCCATTACCCACAGATAAAATCCTCACTCTTGAATGTAAATGTCCCTATGTCCTGGCTCCTTCCCTCCACCAGAAGTCTCAGTTCTTGGATCGCTTTCATTCCCACCTTGATTACAGCCACTCTGAAATCCTCATCATCTCCATTGGCTGGATGGCAACTTAGTGAATTTCCACTAGGTTACCCCTTTCTGGAATGTTTTCTCTTCTTTTCTGCTTAACACATTGACTGCCACACTAGAAAAAAACTTTTTTCCTTGGGGCCACAGTGTTTCATTAGGTCAAGGTCAGAAGACCAAGGCCTCAGGCTCAAACTAATGAGACTTAAATACAGCTCACATGGCAGTTAACATGTTAAATTCATTCATCCTCCAAGACTCAGTTCCCATGTCTCCTTCCCTGTCAAACTCCTCATTCTTCTCCTGCTCCCGTCTACCTCGGGTAGTTCCTTCCAGCTGAGTCCCAACTCCTTTTATATACGGCAGAGAGTGCAGGGTGCCTGGAATCAGGAGGGACCCTGAGCTCTCTCTGCTGTATATCATGAGGAATTAGGACTTGAATGTCACCTGCCTGCATGTCACAAACAGGACCATTGTGTTAACTACACAAACTGTGAAGGGCGCCCTCTCCTGGTGAGGATCTGCTGGTGCCTCCTGCAACTGACAACATGCTAGTCTCAGGGGGATTTGAATTGCTCATTCTCGCAAAGCCTCGTTCCTTCATTTGTAGAAATGGGATGTTAATACTAACACGGGCATTCAGAATACTCCCTTAGTGAGTGACTGTGAAACCCAAGGGAGATAACGCATAAACAATGTTCAGCACGGGACCTGGCACAGAGTAAGTGCTCACTTACAACGATGACAGTGCCTTGTTTTTCTGTAGGATTAGTCTCAAACTTGGGTCTTCCAAACCAAAACACCACTGCAGCTTTTGTACTTCTGCTGGCCACCATGGTATTAATGTTTACATACCAGAGCATGGATATTTAAATCAGTTGTGCTGAAATCTTCCTTATCATACAGTCATGTTAACAAACCCTAATAGCAATAAGGGTTAGGAATTTATGGGTCTTACCATTATCTAAGGGGGAAAATCATCTGAGAGGTGAGGAGGAAGAGAATAAAAGTTTTGACAGAGATGTCGAGTCATCTGGAAGCTCAAGGTTAGGTTAGTTTTATTATAATTCATACTTTCACTGGTTTCTTTGAGTATTTCTTTTGCAGGATGTCCATGATTTCCTGTTAGCCTGGTGTGTGCCTAGAGGGAACCTATTTGAAAACTGTAAAATTAAGATGTTGTTTTTCTTAGAAAGAAAAAAGATGGAAGCAAAGACTTAGCATGACACAAATGAGATGATGAGTAACTCAGACTCCACACTGACAGCCCATTCCACTGAGTCTTCACAAGAGAATTCAAATTGCATTCTAAGAGAAATATTCCCTCTTAACTGCAGCCACTTAGGGACATGGGTCTGTTGACTTTCAGCTCCTTCTCCCTCCCCACCAACCACAGAAAAAGCAGATTTACACGAAAATATAAACTTGTACCCAGAGTTCTATGGCAGGTGAAAGACTTTATTAAAGAACTTGATAATTTATGATTCTTTAAAATTATAAACTACTACTTTATTGGGAACAAAAGGGCCTCTTGTAATACAACTGACTCCTTACTGTGATGCACCGATTTATTTTCTGTTTTATCCTCACCTCCACCCCCCTCGTTTTGCTTCTATCATTTTCCACAGCATAATAGAAAAGGTCTTTAAATTTAAAAATTATGGTTTCAAATTTAAAAATTATGGTTTCAAGACAGAGAACTAGGCATATTTTACAAACTCCTTATACCTTTCACCAAAATAATGCACATGTCTACACACACACACACACACACACACACACACATATTCTATTCTTTGTTTTTGTATAACTGGACATGTGTGACCATGCAGAGAAATTCTAACCTACCAGAAACTGTGGCCACTGCCTGAGACACTAAGATAGAAACTGGACTCGGAAATGAGGCCCAGAACACACTGTGGGAGCCATGTGGGGTTCCACCTGAGAGCTGCGCAAAATGTGTGGGACCCCAACCAAGGGGCAGTCAGAGCGAGAGATGCTGAGAAGCGAAGATGAGAATGCCCAGTACAGGGGCAGGGAGAGGGGTCGGGTGCCCACCCTTCTCTCCAGCATGAGCACCTCTAGAGAAAGGATGCGCCTCCCTCCTGAGTTTCCTACCTCGAGACGCACGTTGGTGTCTATCATTCCTTCCACAGACTGCAGCTCATTCCCTGCTCTTCACCTTGGAATCTCTCAGTAGTCAGAATCATCCCTGACCCTACCTGAGCCTTCTGCTGGCCCACTCTTCTTTGGCTTCCCCAAGACTATTATCAATCCTCGATCTTCTTCTTTTTTTTAATTATTTATTTATTCATTCATTTATTGTGGTTGCAGTTTGGCCGGGGCAGGGCGTGAATCCGCCACCCTTGGCCTATGGGGCCGGCGCCCTACTCCCTGAGGCACAGGTGCCGCCCCTGATGTTTTTCTTAGAATATAATAACTGTTAGCTTGCAAACTCTCCATTAGTATATGATCAATGTCAGCAGTACTATATGCTACAAATAATGCAGTACTTATAATACTGATACTGGTAGGCTAGACTGTCACTCACTAAGCACGCTGTTCTGGAGTGTGCAGCACACACACCCTTACTGACCACCATACAGGAATCCCATGTATTACCTCTGACTCTACGTGAGAAACTGAGGTACAGAGAGATTTGTGTTTCCAAATCTTACAGTTAATCAAAGCTTGTGTGCTTAAACACTCCATGAAACTGGTAGTTTCAAATTCCAAATTCCAAAGCCATTTTTTGGAATTTTTAGAATTTCATTTTAAAATTCAATTGTGTGAATTTCATACTTTTAGTTTCTGCTTCAGCAGAAGCACTAATGCAAATTGAGACCATGCAACATTTTTAGCATTATTGGTACCCCCCAAATACACTCTTTGTTCTCTACCCTCTTTCATGTAGTTACTACTTGCAAGACTTGACCAGATCCCACAGATGTGAGGTAAAGAGAACATCTGCAGCTTCAGCCCCATGGAGGCTCTGCCTTCCAGGTTTTCACCTCTCTGGTTTCCTTTCATGATGATCCAGGGGGTGTCAATCAGTACAGAGAATCAACTGAAGCCAAATTAGAATTTTACTCCAGGAACTTTCCAATGGAGTGAGAATGACTACTATTATTTTCATCTTTTTTTTATTATTATTATTAAATCATAGCCATGTACATTAATTCAATCATGGGGTACAATGTCCTGGTTTTATATAAAATTTGAAATATTTTCATCAAACTGGTTAACATAGCCTTCACGGCATTTTCTTAGTTATTGTGTTAAGACATTTGCATTCTACATTTAGTAAATTTCACATGTACCCTTGTAAGATGCACTGCAGGTGTAGTCTCACCAATTACCCTCCCTCTACCTATCCTTCCCCCTCCCCTCCTCTTCCCTCCCAAACCCTTTTCCCCATATTCTTGGGCCATAATTGGATTATAGCTTTCATATGAAAGCTATAAATTGGTTTCATAGTAGGGCTGAGTACATTGGATACATTTTCTTCCATTCTTGAGATACTTTGCTAAGAATATATTCCAGCTCCATCCACATGAACATGAAAGAGGCAAAGTCTCCATCTTTCTTTAAGGCTGCATAATATTCCGTGGTATACATATACCACAATTTATTAATCCATTCATGGGTCAATGGACACTTGGGTTTCTTCCATGACTTAGCATTTATGAATTGGGCTGCAATAAACATTCTGGTACAAATATCATTGTTATAATGTGATATTTGGTTTTCTGGATATATACCTAGTAGAGGAATTATAGGATCAAATGGTAGGTCTATTTTAAGATCCCTAAGTGTTCTCCAAACATCTTTTCAAAAGGAACATATTAGTTTGCATTCCCACCAGCAGTGTAGAAGTGTTCCCTTTTCTCCACATCCACACCAACATCTCTGGTTTTGGGATTTTGTGATGTGGGCTAATCTTACTGGAGTTAGATGATATCTCAAAGTAGTTTTGATTTGCATTTCTGTAAATTATTAAGGATGATGAGCATTTTTTCATGTGTGTGTAGGCCGTGCGCCTGTCTTCTTCAGAGAAGTTTCTCTTTAAGTCCCTTGCCCAGCCTGTGATGGGGTCACTTGTTCTTTTCTTGCTAATACGTTTGAGTTTTCTGTGGATTCTGGTTATTAAACCTTTGTCAGAGATATAACCTGCAAATATCTTCTCCCATTCTGAGGGCTGTCTGCTTGCTTCACTTACTATGTTCTTGGCTGTGCAGAAACCTTTTAGTATGATCAGGTGCCAGTAGTATATTTTTGAAGCTGCTTCAATTGCCTGGGGGGGTCCTCCTCACAAAATATTTGCCCAGGCCAATTCCTTCAAGAGTTTTCCCTGCACTTCCTTCAAGTATTTTTATAGTTTCATGTCTTAAGTTTCAATCTTTAATCCAGTGCGAGTCTATCTTAGTTAATGGTGAAAGGTGTGGGTCTAGTTTCAATCTTCTACAGGTTGCCAGCCTGTTCACCCAGCACCATTTGTTAAACAGGGAATCTTTTCCCCACTGAATGTTTTTTAATTGGCTTGTCTAAGATCAAATAACAGTAAGTAGCTGGGTTCATCTCTTGGTTCTCTATTCTTTTCCAGGCATCTATTTCTCTGTTTTTGTGCCAGTACCATATGTATTGTATGCTTTTTAATCATAACATCTAAAGGAATTTGTAGCATGTAGAGATATTTTAAAAATATTTGTTGAAGGTATGAATTAATGATGTTACATCCAGAGGCCAGTATAAGGGCACCTTTAAAGTGTATTATTATCTTGAAGTAATAAAATACTGCAGAATGTCTCCGGCCTTCCAGTAGTTGATCCTGCAATCCCATTACTAGCATCTAATGCAAAGAAAAAAAAGTCATTTATTATACAGACATATTTGGAAAAATGTACAAACAACCATTTGCCCAGCAACACGTAAGTGGATTGTAATATATATATACCATGGAATACTATCTAGCCAAAAAATGATGGAGATTTTGTATCCTTTATAAAAAGGTACACAATCATAACTGTGTACATTGATGCATTTATGGGGTTCAGTGTACTGATTTGATACACAATGTAAAATGCTTACTTTGAACTGATTGACATAATTATATTCTTTTCTTAATCGTTTTGAAATATACCATTGCATCATGCACATTAGGTGAGGTCCCCCCAAATTTCCTCCTTCCTCCCACCTTCCTCCTCCTCTTCCCCCTTTCTCTTCTTCCCTTCTACTTTCTGGACTGTAGTTGCTTTATCATTCATATGAATGTGTAGGTGTTTATATATTGATTTCATCATAGTATTGAGTACATTGGATACTTTTTTTTCCATTCTTGAGATACTTTACTAAAAAGAATA
>CAUYPK010067424.1:0-13764 GCA_963574355.1 Loris lydekkerianus | reverse complement strand
CTTTTCTTTAATAATTAAGGCAATTAAGAAGGTATGCCAGTTGTGTTAAAAATGCAAATTACTACATTCATTTTGGAAAGATATATGGAGAACACTTAGAGATCTAAAAATAGATTTGCCATTCAATCCTGTAATTCCTCTACTGAGCATATACCCAGAAGACCAAAAATCACATCATAACAAAGATATTTATACCAGAATATTTATTGCAGCCCTATTCATAATTGCTAAATCATGGAAAAAGCCCAAGTGCCCATCGATCCATTAATGGATTAATAAACTGTGGTATATGTACACCATGGAATATTATGCAGCCTTAAAGAAAGATGGAGACTTTACCTTTTTTATGTTTACATGGACGGCGCTGGAAAATATTCTTCTTAGTAAAGTATCTCAAGAATGGAAGAAAAAGTACCCAATGTACTCACCCCTACTATGAAACTAATTTAAGGCTTTCACATGAAAAGCTATAACCCAGTTACAACCTAAGACTAGGGGGAAGGGGGAAAGGGAGAGGAGGGAGGGGGGAGATGGGTAGATGGAGGGGGACAGATGGGATCACACCTGCGGTGCATCTTACAAGGATATATGTGAAACTTAGTAAATGTAGAATGTAAATGTCTTAGCACAATAACTAAAAAAAAACGCCAGGAAGGCTATGTTAACCAGTGTGATGAAAATGTGTCAAATGGTCTATGAAGCTAGTGTATGATGCCCCATGATCATATCAATGTACACAGCCATGATTTAATAAAAAAAAAAAAATTTAGTTAACTGTAAAGTTCATTTGCTAAAGTAGGCACCAAGGAAAAATAGAAAAGTAAGAGTTCTTATTGTCATTTTAAGGAATATGTGTTCATGCCAAAATTCAAGAGCAATTACATAAAGTTTATTTTTTTAAGAATATTTATAAGTAGCCTGGAGAGAAATGTTTTATTTTTATATTCTTAGAGCACAGAGTACACATGTGAAATATGATAGAAATAAGACTAAGCTAGTTGTTTTGCAAATGGTATCTGCATGTGAGCTTCCAATCACTTGCTGATGACATTTTTTTAATATAAATAAATTCCTCTAAAATATCGATATTTTCCTTTAGAGATATTTGTATCCTGAAATTTCACTAATGGAGTGTTTTCAGGGGACCCAGGAGCCTCCTGGGTCCTCCTCTGAAAGCCACCACATTCACTTGCAGGCAAATGGGCCTCCTCCATTCCGTGTGCATGGGTGGGAACGGCAAGGCCTAGCAGGCCAGGTCTTCACCATTCTGAATAAGATCCACAATACTTATGTGAGACTTTGGAGACTCAGAACAACCATGTCAATGCTTTTCCACCAGGGGCTATTCTTCCCTCGAAGATGGTGGCATTGTCTGGAGATGAAAGCTGGAAGTCTCTGGTGGGTGGAACATGGTAAGGCTGCCAAATTCCCCACACACCACAGAGAACTGTTCCATTCAAAATTTTGGAAGTGCTGAGGTTGAGACCTTAAGGTGATGTCTGTTTTCTTGTTGTTTATAATAGTACGTACTCCCTAATATCAACCCACAGATTCTAGACATATGTATCTTTTAAGGGCTTCTCCATTAACCTATGTTAAATGTATGATTCCAAAGCATACATGCTTTAACAACAAAAATAATATGATTTTTAAAAATGGGCAAAGAAGTTGAATAGACAGTTTTCCAAAGACTATATACAAATGACCAACAAGCACAGTAAAAGATGCTCAAAGTCAGAGCATCTAATTATTAGAGAAATGCACATCCACACCACAATGAGGTATTACTTTATATGCATTAGTATCTGCCACTATCAAAAGAACAGAAAAGAGAAAATTCTGTGAGGAGGTGGAGAAATTGTAGCCACTGTGCACTGCTGGTGGGAATGCAAAATGGTGTAGCTGCTATGGAAAACAGTTTGGAGATTCCTCAAAAAAATAATAAATTATAAAATATGAACATAAAAATACCATCTTTTAATTCTACTTCTAGGTATATATCCAAAGAATTCAAAGCAGAATCTTACAGAGACATTGTACACCCATGTTCACAATAGCCAACAGTTACAAAAAACCCAATGTCCATCAAAAGATGAATAGATAAGGAATCCACATCTTTACAATGGAATATTACATAAAAAGAAGGGAAATCTGACTATACTACAACTTGGAGGAAGCTTGAGGACATTATGCTAAGTGAAACGAGGCAGGTACAGAAGGAAAAATACTGTACTATGCCACTAACATGCAGTCTCTCAACAGTCAAAATCTTAGAAAATAGAAAGTTGGTTGCCAGAGGCTGGTGGTAGAGGGAAGAGAAAGGGAATCAGTTCTAGAAGTCTGTTTTACAGTAATGTAAATTACACTTTACCCTGCTGCACTGAATTTATTTATATTTTAAAAAACTCATCTAAGATGGTCAATTTCACGTTAGGCAATTGTAACTACAGTTAAAAATGAAATAAAAAAGTAAAAAGTACACACACATACTTACCTAATCATAGGACTTATTACCCAGACGAGTAGAGGCTTCATGATGTTGGGTTAAAAACTAATAGCTAAACTGAAGCCCCCTGATTGGTCACCACCTGCATTGCCAGAGGACAGCCAGCTCTTTTTCTGCTCTGTTGTCCTGCTTCCACCAGTGTCCTCCAGCCCCTGCCCCATCCGCCAGTTAATAACTGTGAACCTGCTGTAACTGATGGGGCCCCTCCTGAGAGCCAGCAGTGTGCTCAGCCAGGCTCCCCTGAAGGGTGGGTGGGGACTGGAGCATGTCAGGTCTGGCAGCTGCCAGGGTCAGGGTTGATGGAAAAATGAGAGAATTAAGCAGGAGAGAACTCAATTGTTGCTGTAATTAGGACAGAAGAAAAATAAAGAACATATTTTCTCAGAGAAGTAACAGGGAAAGAAGAAACATTTATTGAATGCCTGTCACATGCTGTTGTATTTTTACGTTTTCCCTGGTGAAGTGCAGGCTAAGAGACTGCTGGAGGTCACCCTGCTGCCTCTGAGGTGGAGTCAAGTCCTTTTGAACCCTAATCTGTGCTTTTGCATTTCACTACACCCAGGGCCTCTGGTTACTTGAATACCTTCAACAAGTTCTCCATTTTAACCAAATGTTGCAAGACCCTTTTTCAGACCAGGGAGGATACAGCAATGGCAACATTTTCCCACGATGTCGGTTTGTTGACTGGTAAAACTTGTGGTTTTCTACTGTTGACTCCTCTAAATTAGCTGTAAAGCTTCCCTTGTGGCAGTGAGGATGGGCCATATACAAGCTGGACCTCAAGACAGACTTCTTCCCGCTGCATTAAGGCGCCCTTCAGTCAGTGTGTGGCTCCCACTGATTTGAGAATGTGGTGCTGGAATCCATTCCAGAATGTCCCACCTGGCCCCTGTTAGGAATGTTGGTCCTCACCTGTGCTGGCTGCAGCCTGGAGGCTCCTAGAAAACGGGCTCAGCTGTGTCCGACCTCACTCAGCTCCCAGCAGCTATACATAGGCTGTTCTCCTCCCTGGACCTTAGATCCCTTCTGAAAACATCTGACTCCTAACATTTTCTAACTTTGGGGGAAGCAAAGAGAGGGTTATTTTAGACATTTATTTTTTCTAATCTTTCAATCTTATGTAGTCTTGGCCCTGTGGTGGTCTATTTAGACATTTTCCCATAATTAATAACATACCACAATCCTGAGTAGAAGGTTAATTTTAAAAAACATCACTAAGCCTCAAAAATATTTTTTCTTACTAGCTCACAACTTGTATATAATGGCTAACAAAAACTACCTGGCTCTGGGTACACAGGGGAAGAGAGATGACAGGGACCAGCCCGACAGACCAGAGCGTGCCAGGCCCACCCTGCACGTTTCAGAGCCAGCGTCTGGCCAAACGTGTCCCCATCACACACAACAAGATTGGACTCCCAGGGATTGGGAGACCAGAAAGGAGGAAACTGCTGTCATGTTGGCACATGTGTGACTGTGTGTGTCCCATGATCCCACACACTTTATGTGTACTGTTAACAAATCTAGACAGTGAAATTGTATAGAATTTTGGAAATCATCTAATGCAGAAACAATAATGTAAGGAAAAAAAACCCCAAACCTCAGAATTCTTTTTTTTCTTAAATTTTTTGTTAACATTCTCTTCCCACTAACAAGACTTCTGCAGGTGTTTTCCCAGGCAGCCTTTCATATGTATAAACAATGTTTTTTGTTTTTTTTTTTTTTTTTTTTCATTTTAATCATAATTTAGAAAAAATATTCTGGTTTGGTATTTGTTTCACTTTCTATTACAAGCAGGTTAATATGTTGCTGCATAATTGGCATTTTACTTTGATTATTACACAATATTCTAAAGGGTGATATGCATGACTCTTAAACTCCCTGCTATTGTTGGATGTTTTTATCATTTTAATACTGTAATTCACATTGCAATAAGCACTTTTTATTATGGTTCTCTCTTTTCTTTAGAAAAATTTCCGTATGTTCATATATTTAAGCAAGTAACTTCAGAGATTGTTTTCAGGGTATTTACCAGCTGCTGTTCATTCAGAGGGCTTGAAATGATAAGAGCTGACCAGTCCGCACTCCTGAGTTACAGTGAAGGGACACGCGTGTGCACCAGTCTTCTGCCATCTCTCAGTGTATCTGTCTTTTCGTGCATTCTTTCCTTTTTCTCTATTTTCAAAAGAAAAAGAAAGGGTAAAGTTGTTTGCTTTCAGTTCCACAAAGAAGCTCCTGCTTAGCCTCTCCTCTCACAGTCCCTGTCCCCCCTACACTGCCTCTGTGCTCCTTATAAAGTCACAGAGCTTTGAAAATAATAATCAAAAAATCAGCTCTGACTGGGATCAAGTAATTTGACAATCCAAGAGTAAATAATACAGTTTTCAGTTAATCGTTCAGCATCTTCCTGCTGTGCTTGGGTTTTGCAATGACTTTGCCTGACAGAGCCGCCAGCAACCACGAAGGACAGGTGCTGGGACTGCCCATTTAACCTCATGACAGTTCCTAGAAATATCAGGAAATTCCTGACTCCCCCAAGCTGCTTCCTGGAGTCCACATTCCTGACTCCCCCACGCCGCTTCCTGGAGTCCACAGTGAGCCCTTCCTGCTTTCTTCCCTCCTCCCCTCTGGCGCTCCCACCGGGGCTCCTTGCTGTGAGAATGGGAGCATCAGGCAGCCCAAGCTGTGAACCTGTGGGGGATGTCGGACAGACACCCAGGCTGCCACACAGCAGTGAGGACGTTTCTGCAAGTCCCCCTGAAGTGACTGAGGTGGCACCAAAGGCCCCAGGTGTGGCTGGATCTGCTCCTCTGCAGCTCCCACTGTCATACTGAATCCTGGAATCCCGAGGCTTTGCAGAAGCTTCTTTCTGCCCTGCCGGCCCTGGCAGCCCTCCCTATGCCCCTGTACTGGGGCAGACCAGGTAGTCATTGTCCTACCAAAATCTCCAGAAGGCCTGCAACTTTGGCTCCTGGGCTGTGTGGCCTAAGACCCAAGCCTGTCTTTAAAGCACTTTGCCCTCGGGGCTGTGCTGCTCTAGCCTGATGCCCCAATGATTGTGCCTCAGTGTTAGTCTGCTGGGCCACGCACCAGGCAGTGTGAATCAGAGCCAAAACCAAAACATTGAGTTACGGAGGATTCTGGGTTGGTGTTTTGGTCTTGTTCTCCCTGTGCTAGGATTAAGAGACAGACAAGTGTCCCCAAGGGCTGTCCTTTTCTGTGCTGTGTTGTCCTGCTTTGGAGGGGCTGAAGTCCCAGAGGCTGTTTCCAACCTCTGGCCGGTTTTGCTTCTGGGAAAGTCTGACTTCTGCCCATCAGGTCCTCTTGTTCTTACAGATTCAGACTTCCTCTTGCTCAGTTATAAATTTTGAAGTTTTTATTTGTTGTTGTTTGGGGGGCATTTTCTGGGTTCCCTAGTTACTGGCATCACATGAAGTACAGCTCTCTGATGTTCATTGTTTGCTGGTATCAAGGACTTAGTGGAAATCTCTACCAGTTTTGTGTCAAACAAAATGTAGACCTGGCCTCAGGTAAGGAGAGACTTCACTTGGAAAGATTCTTTAGGGAGAGGAAGAGGATTAATATGACCCCAAGACCTTCAAGCATCTCAAAGTTCAGCAGAAAAGTGCTTCTGCCTCATGAGGAGATGGGATCAAGCTAGGAGTGATGGGCAGGTGGTGCAGTGAATGGCAGGCAGAGGACACTTTGCCCTGTAGTCCCAGGGGAGACCAGAGACCTCGTGCCCCTTATGCCAGCACTGAAGAGTGGCCCTGGGGAGGAGAAGCTAGCCTTCACTGATGAGAATTCTGTTCCCTGAATCTGTGGAGACGCTGAGTTCAGCTGCATGTCTCTGAGACAGAGAGGAAATGTGAAGGTCTGGGTCTGACCTGATCCTGTAGTCTTGTCCAAGTCTCACGGGGTCTAAGGGGGTATTAGCCCCTCTCCTCCAGGGTCACAGGGCAGGGCAAAATTGAACATTTTCCATAGTTACTGAAATAGTTTTTGTCCGGGTTGGATTTCATTCTGGGCCGTGAGTTTAATTTTTTGCTGTGTTTTTTATGTTACAATTTTGCCGAGTCTTTATTTCAGGTCCCCATTTGGTGCCCACATTGGCATTTAGCTCAGGATGTATCTATGACATTCTGGTGATCTCAGCACAGGCTCAGGCCACGCTCACCTCAGAGACTGGGTCAGAATCCTTCTTGGGGTCTGTGAACTAACATAAGATTCTAAGCCCCCAGCTGAGTGAATGGACCCCCTTCAAGGACCCCTCAAAAAACATTTACAGAGAGTTGCCTCTCATGAGAAGGGGGCTCTGACATGCCTAGTTCCACCCTGCTCTTGTGGAGGAGTTTCTCTTTGCAACAGTAAGACACAAAATCATTAACAGGCCCAAGGCCATGCAAGAAAAGGATTACACCACCCTTACAGGTCATCAGTTTACTTCACAGGTCCCTTGAGACTGCGTGTGTCCTGTATATATCCAATGGCTTGTCTCTGCTAACCAGGCTTCCTTATGTTAACTTAAATCATTCTAAGCCTTAGACATAGCTTCATTTCTTTAACCCAGTGATTTTCAATTGGTGTGCTGTGGCACATCTTAGGTATGCCTTGAAAATTTAAAGACCATCAATTAAATTATTTTTGAAAGAAGTTTAAAACATAGTGTTTGTTTACTCTATTTTTAATCAACATAATTTAAGTGTGCTATGAAAGTTTAACTATGGGTTCAAGTGTGACATGAGATTTAAAAAAGGTTGAAAAACATTGCTTTAACCAATTACAAATCAAAGAATCTTTAAACCCCCTTATAACTTATAATTCCTACTTTGAGATGTCCTGCTTTTTTGGACCAACCAACGTTTGCCTTCGATGTATTGATTGATAGCTTTACCTGTCATTCCTGTCTCCTTGAACTGTGTAAGATGAAACTGGGATCCAGCCACCTCAGTCCACCTGCTCAGGGCTTCCTGGGCATGGCTCTCTGGGCCATGGTCACACACACGCGGCTGTGAATAAACTTCTTTAAAGTATTTTACAGAGTTTGTGTTCTTTCCCATTGACAGGTCCAAGCATATTCTTGGAAGTCTCCACAAAACTATGATGATTTCTTTTCTAGTATTAAGTGCATGAATGGTGAATGCAGTCTTTCTCAGCCATATATTTTAAACATGCATTGTTAAACATGAATATTAAAGAACCCATTCAAATACTGTTGAAAATTAAAACCCTTGATCAAGTGGATCCCAACTAACTATTGCAGCCACCTGCCAGGCACGTGGCTAATTCCAAAGGACAGTTCATTTTTAATGACTGCAAATAGTAGATGTGACACTGATCTGGATGGTTTCCCAGCAAACTGTGCTTCTGAATTTAAACATGTTGTGATGTGCTGACCTTGTTTCCAAAGGATCATAAGTGTAACCTCATAGGTTGCACTTCCAAGGCCTCTGGAAAACTCTTTCTCATAGACCCTGCATTACGCTCACAATCTCAGGCTCTGCACTGCACGGGCACGTCTTGCAGGCCAGTGCATCATCACAGAGATATGAAGCTCACACTCAGCATTCTCTTCTCTTCAGCCTGATCCCCTGTGTTCCCACAGTTTAAAGTTTAAACTTTATCCTTTCCCACATTCTTTGTTTCTTTTAGGTAATGTGCATGTAATTATGAAGATAGATATAGACCAAGACCATCTTCTTGAAGGGATGGGTGCATTGCAGAATGGCCAAGGTCTTTAGAGGGTGGTATTCCTTCCCCACTGTGCTTATTCTATGGGAATAAAGCTATATAATCATTTCAGAAAATTAAGGGGAAAAGATTCACAAAATGCTGAGGACAAAGTAGCCCTGCTAGTGTGGTGGTGTTTCTGAGTTCTTCAAACATGCATCCACAGTGCTTACATCTTTTACTGCATTAATTTGGTTGTCTACTTCTCTGCAAGAATGCAAGCCGGGTGTTCACAGTCCTGACAGGAGACAGGAGAAAAGCCTGTCAGGCTCCAGGGGTGGCTGCAGGGGTGGCTGGAGCCTGTCCTACTTATCCAGGGCAGAGACCTGCCCTGGGAGATTGCAGGGCACTGAGATAGCACTGAAACCTGGAGGATGTCAGTTTTATTTCTTAGTATGATATCACCAAGTTAGTTTCACCAAGTACTGTTTCTAACAAATTTTTGTGCTACTTTTCTAGACCCTGTGAATGGCAAGAGTACAGGGAGGCCTCCTGACTGGCAGAGTAGCCACTGCCCTAGCCTAGCCCTCAGGAACACCCATGCCCTGCACGAGACCAGGTGATGGCTTGCTTTACTTCTCTTTGGTGTCTGCAGAGCCTTAACTGGTATCTGGCACATAGTAGGTATTCAATAAACAAAGTACTCACATTGATTGAATGACTAGATGATTGAATTGTCATTTGACATAATAGATTCTTGATACACAGTAGTCTTAATATTACATAAGTATAATATTTTAACTCTCAATATGCAGTGGTCTTAATGTATACATAGATATAACATTTTAACATGGAAACTAAGAGACCAATTATAAGACTTACCTAACGTGTATTTGTTAATGGCATTTTTCAGTAAAAATATATTTTAGTGGCTGTAACATATTAGTTAGCATGCTAAGCTCTGAGATACAATGACATAGTTTCTGTTTTCTCAGGGAGTTTATTGCGTCTGATGGGAGATACAGAGATGGAAATAAGCATAGAAAACACAGTGTGCATTCAAGGTAGGTTCAGTCCAGACCAGCTCTAAAACACTAAGCACTCGATCAGTCCCCAGGAAGCATGTCACAGAAACTGAAGTCAGAGCCAGAGGCATCCGGGAAACCATCTGGTGCAGACCCTGAAATAATAGGCCCGGAGGACATTCAATGAGCTCCCAACTTTTCATTCCATAGTGCAAATGCCTAGTGATGAAGATGCTGGGAATGGCGACAGGCAGACTTCAGACAGCACTGACTTCACCTCTAGCTGGAATCTGAGCAGCCAGCCATGTTTATGCTTGTTGATTGTGTGTTGGTCACAACGTTACCCTGGAAATGTGTGACTACAAAAACAACCACTGCCCTCAGAAATGTTTGCTGAGCGTTTACTACAGGCTTAGCCTTCAATGAGCTGATTACTCTGTGCGCTGTCTTGTCTTGCACCTGTTTCACAGAAGAGAAACCTGAGATTCACAGACCGCAGCCACTTGCATAAGGAAGGCGGCAGAGCTGTTAGGTGGCAGAGCCAGGGTAGAACCCAGGAGTCAGGCTCCAGGTCTGGCCTGTAACATGCTGTTTGTCAGTCTGTCCATACGGAATCATGCTGACCTAAAATGTATGTTAATATACACAAATTACTTCAAAGGCAGCATCCAGAAGAGGTATTGCCATATGCGTCCGGTGGGGTTGGGGTGAGAGCCTGCATGGAGGATGGTGAGGGTGGAGGACGGCTAGGGCGTAGCCCAGCCTGCACTGGGGAGCTATGGCTCTGCCATTCCCCAGAGGCAAGAGGCTGGGAGGGAGCCAGGTTTCTTCACCACAGTTATTCGCAGTCTCCCTGTCCTCACTCCACTGCTAGGGTTAGATGGGGAAGGGTTTGGAGAGACTCTGTCAAGCAGAGTCCTGGAAGATACCTGTAATATTTTCAGGTAATACCCGTATATTTTGATTTAAATGAGAGCATGGACATTTTTATGTGTTAAAAATTGTTTTTGTAATGCATATAAAATAGTTGTGGTAGACCCTGTGTAAGTTGACCACCCAAGGCATTGTAACAAACTGGTCAACACACTGAGATTGTCACCATGAAGAACTAGGCCTGCTGTACTGACAAGGGGGTGAGGTGCAGGCCTGGTCTGTGCGGATTAGGTCACCCTAAGGAGGTGGTCAGCTATGGGGGTTCTACTATATATGAAACTTAAATTTTGTTTTTTTTTGGGTGATTTTATGAATTCTTTTTTTTCTTCTGAAATAATTTAATTAATGATCTTTAAAATTTTTCACAGCACACCTAATATCCCACCAGTTGAAAACCACTGCTCTAGAGGGTGTGTTAAAACACAGCTTCCCAGGGCCCACTTCTAGAACTTTTGATTCAGAGGATCTGATGAGGCCCCAGAACTTGCATATATTTTTTCTTTTCTTTTCTTTTCTTTTCTTTTCTTGTCTTTTCTTTTCTTTTGTTTTCTTTTCTTTTCTTTTCTTATTTTTTTTTGCTACTTTTATATATAATTTGAAATATTTTCATCAAACTGGTGAAAATAGCCTTCATGGCATTTTCTTAGTTATGTGTTAAGACATTTATATTCTACATTTAGTAAGTTTCACATGTACCCTTGTAAGATGCACCATAGGTGTGGTCCCACCAATTACCATCCCTCCACCCATCCCCCCATCTCCCCTTTCCCCATATTCTTGGGCTATAATTGGGTTATAGCTTTCATATGAAAGCTATAAATTGGTTTCATAGTAGGGCTGAGTACATTGGATACTTTTTCTTCCATTCTTCAGATACTTTGCTAAGAAGAATATGTTCTAGCTCCATCATGTAAACATGAAAGAGGTAAAGTCTCCATCTTTCTTTAAGGCTGCATAATATTCCATGGTGTACATATACAACAATTTATTAATCCATTCATGGGTTGATGGGCACTTGGGCTTCTTCCATGACTTAGCAATTATGAATTGGACTGCAATAAACATTCTGGTACAAATATCTTTGTTATAATGTGATTTTTGGTCTTCTGGGTATATAGCTAGTAGAGAAATTGTAGGATCGAATGGCAGGTCTATTTTTAGATTCTAAGTATTCTCCAAACATCTTTCCAAAAGGAATGTATTAATTTGCATTCCCACCAGCAGTGTAGAAGTGTTCCTTTTCTCCACATCCATGCCAACATCTCTGGTTTGGGGATTTTGTGATATGGGCTAATCTTACTGGAGTTACATGGTATCTCAAAGTAGTTTTTATTTGCATTTCTCTGATGATTAAGGATGATGAGCATTTTTTCATATGTCTGTAGGCTGTATGCCTCTCTTCTTCAGAGAAGTTTCTCTTCAAGTCCCTTGCCCACCCTGAGATGGGATCCCTTGTTGTTTTCTTGTTAATATGTTTGAGTTCTCTGTGAATTCTCGTTATTAAACCTTTGTCAGAGACGTAACCTGAAAATATCTTCCATTCTGAGGGCTGTCGGCTTGCTTTACTTATTGTGTCCTTGGCTGTGTAGAAGCTTTTTAGTTTGATCAGGTCCTAGTAATGTATTTTTGGTGTTGCTTCAATTGCCAGGGGGGTCCGCCTCATAAAATATTCACCCAGGCTGATTTCTTCAAGTGTTTTTTCTGCACTTTTTTCTAGTATTTTTAAAGTTTCATGCCTTAAGTTTAAATCTTTAATCCAGTGAGAGTCTATCTTAGTTAATGGTGAAAGGTGTGGGTCCAGTTTCAGTCTTCTACCAGTCACCAGCCAGTTCACCACTCACTATTTGTTAAATAGGGAATCATTTGTCCGTCGAATGTTTTTAATTGGCTTCTCAAAGATCAATAACAGTAAGTAGCTGGGTTCATCTCTTGGTTCTCTATTATGTTCCATACATCTACCTGTCTGTTTTTGTGCCAGTACCATGATGTTTTGATCACTATTGATTTATAGTATAGTCTGAAGTCTGGTAGTGTGTTTCCTCCTGCTTTGTTTTTATTTTTGAGTAATGTCTTGGCTATTTGAAGCTTTTTCTGATTCCATAGAAAACAAAATATTATTTTTTTGAGATCTTTGCAGTATGCCAATGGAGCTTTAATAGGGATTGCACTGAGTGTTACCCTTCATTATCTCATGTATTTTGCTTTGGGTAATATGGACATTTTAACAATGTTGATTCTTCCCAGCCATGAGCATGGTATGTTTTTCCATTTGTTAACGGCTTCAGCTATTTCTTTTCTTACAGTTTCGTAGTTCTCTTTGTAGAGATCTTTCACAGGAGAAAGTTTAGTTAGGTAAACTCCTAAATGTTTTATCTTCTTTGGCACTACTGTGAAAAAAATAGAGTCCTTGGCTGTTTTTTTCAGCATGACATTGTTAATATATATAAAGGCTACAGATTTATGAGTGTGAATTTTGTAACCTGAGAGGCTGCTGTATTCCTTGATTACTTCTAAGAGTTTTGTAGTAGAATCCCTGGTGTTTTCCAGATATACAATCATATCATCTGTGATAAGAGTGAAGATTTGATCACTTCTGACCCTATATAGATACCCTTAATCACCTTTTCTTGCCTAATCGCAATGGCTAAAACTTACATTACGATGTTAAAGAGTAGTGGAGACAATAGACAATGGTTCCTGATCTGAGTGGAAATGACTTCAATTTAACTCCATTCAATACGATATTGGCTGTGGGTTTGCTGTAGATGGCCTCTATCAGTTTAAGAAATGTCCCTTCTATACCCATTTTCTTAAGTGTTCTAATCATGAAGGATGCTGGATAATATCAAAAGCTTTTTCTGCATCAATTGAGAGAATCATATGGTCTTTGTTTTTTAACTTGTTTATCTGATGAATTATATTTATAGATTTACATATATCAAACAAGACTTGAGACCTGGGATAAGACCCACTTGGTCATGGTGTATAATTTTTTTGATGTGTTGCTGGATTCTGTTTGCTAGAATCTTGTTGAATATTTTTGTATCAATATTCATTAGCAATATTGGTCTATAATCTTCTTTTCTTGTTGGGTCTTTTCCCATTTTGGGGATCAAGGTGATGTTTGCTTCATAGAATGTCTTGGGTAGTATTCCTTATTTTTCTATATTTTAAAAAAGGTTGAATAATATAGGTACTAGTTCCTCTTTCAAGGTTTGGTAGAATTCTGATGTGAAGCCATCTGGTCCTGGGCTTTTCTTTTTAGGGAGTTTTTTAATTTTTTATTATTAAATCATAGCTGTGTACATTAGTGCAATCACCTGTACCCATTCTAAGATGCACCATAGATGTGGCCCCACCCATTACCTTCCCTCCATCAAAACCTCCCCCCTCCTTTCCCCTTCCTTGGCCCTTTCCCCAGAGTCTTGTGCTATAGTTGGGGTATAGCCTTCATGTGAAAGCTATAATTTAGCTTCATACTAGGGCTGAGTACATTGGATACTTTTTCTTCCATTCCTGAGATACTTTGCTAAGAAGAATATGTTCCAGCTCCATCCATGTAAACATGAAAGAGGTAAAGTCTCCATTTTTCTTTAAGGCTGCATAGTATTCCATGGTGTACATGTACCACAA
>CAUYPK010067423.1:0-29681 GCA_963574355.1 Loris lydekkerianus | reverse complement strand
TTTGTTTTTTGTATGGTGGAAAAACATAGCCCCTGTCTTAGGTTGCCTGCTCTTGCAGTTTCAGTCTTACCCATCATGGGGATACAAACATCAATGGTTTGGTCCCTGTCTTAGGTTGACTGAACGCAGAGTGATCTTACCTGTCTTTGGGTAAGCATAGACTATTTTCATTGAAAGGAATATGCTTCCGTTTTCTGTTGATGTCAAAGGTACTGATGGGTCTGTATCAGTGATTTTCAGCCAGTGTGCTGGTGCTGGTGTACACTGGTGTGCTGTAAGAGAATCTTAGGTGTGTGTCACGAAAATTTTTAAAGATCATTAATTAAATTATTTTCAAAAGAAGTTTAAAGCACAGTAAGTATATTCTTTTTTTTACTCTTTTATTTGGATCAACATAATTTAAGTATGCCATGGAAAATTAACTATGGGTTCAAGTGTGCCAGGAGATAAAAAAACATTGAAAAGCACTGGTCTCTATGCTTCAGTTTTGCTGGGGAATAGTTGTGTTGATGATTGTGGTAACAGGCACTATGTGTCAGGAAAGGAAATCTAAAGTAGGTGGTTTCTTATCAGAGAAAATCCCAGCGTCACCCTGCAGTGTAAGCTGCTTACTGGTGATTTGTTCCAAACTTGGAGAATGGGATTCTAGCCTGCTTTTTCTTTTTTACTTCATTGTGTGACTTTGCAGTGATATAGTCTCCAGTGTCTTCATCTATTAACTGAGAATAGTTTCTTGCCTGTCTGAATGAGGATGGAGGCCTGAGCATCCCTCCTGCTCAGTGTGTGTGAGTCATACAGCTTCCTATTTTCATTGGAAAGGGGTCTAGGAATTTGCTCCTGCCTTCACACTTGGAGACATGCCACAGATTCCTTCTTTGGACTACTTTAAGATTTGATTATGAAAAATCACTGTGACAAATTCCCTTCTATTATGACAGATACAAGCATCAGTATCTTTTTCTTTGTCATTGTTACAGGAAATAGGAAATCTGAAGAACCTGCTGTGCTTAGATGTCTCTGAAAACAGGTTGGAAAGACTTCCTGAAGAAATCAGTGGCCTGACCTCTTTAACAGATTTAGTCATTTCCCAGAACTTATTGGAAACGATTCCGGATGGCATTGGTAAGCCTTGAAAAGAGATAACTCACAACTAATGGTGCTGCCTGCTGTTGTCTTGAGCATTGGGGGCACCCTCTGGTCACCACTCCAAGAGCTGGAGCTGTGGTCCTTTATCGTCATTGTTTACTTTTAAAGAAGAAAAGTAAAGAATATTTAGTACAACTTAAGTTTCTCTACGTGCAAGTGTTCTGTTGTCCTGGTTTGGTATCGGTTATAGGTACTGTTAGTCTTAAGCGTCAAGTCATTTCCACTTCACATCTTGAAGGATTTCAGGAGGGATTAGCCCAAATAATAAAATGTGTTTAAGGCATATGAACAATCATGAAGAAATTTCTAATTTGGCATCCTAAATAGTTTATGAGAAAATTACTTTGACCTTATTGCCTGACCTAGGGAAAGGTGCTGTCAAGGAAGAGTGGTGAGACTGAGCTGAGCCTTTTCTAGTACACTGAGAACAATGAGCAATCCTTTAACCATTCTGTTCTATTTGCTTGAAAAAAAAGAAAACAACAACAACAACTCGGCCTGGAAATTTCCTTTACTGTAAAGGAACTCAGTTCAGTGTGAAAAATTAACACAGAGGAAATATAACAGGTGCAAACTGGCAGCTCCACCACAGAAAAGCCACTTAGTTGTAAAGAAACCATATTTAGCCATGGAGTTGCCAGAGGATTGCAGTCTTTAACTTCTGTTCAAAACATCAGAGGGAGATTTTGAAAGGTTTTTAGTAGCTGGAGAAGCTGTATAGTAGAGGGTCACTTTCTCTTTGGTATTTGGTCAAGATGAGAATGGGAACTGATAGTAGTAAGTCAGTAGTTATACAGACACTGAGTTTTGGTCAAAACCAGTGGAAAATGGGTGGGGATTTTGACTCTGTGTAGAGCTGCTCACTGGGAAACGTGTGGCAACTGTGGGAGTTGTGGAAACAGGCATGTTTCATTGGTTGGAGTAGGAAGCGTAGCAGGGAGGGGATGGCTGGCTTCACGCCTTTGAGGGAGTGTCTGCAGAAGGAGTAGATGTATTACAACTTCTGGTTCAAATGGGCAAAATGAAAGGACTGTGAAGCTCAGTTTAGTTTAAGAAAAAGCTTTAAAACACAAAGATATCTCTAACAGATGAGTCTGAGCTACTTAGTGAAGGAATGAGTATCCTATCCCTGGAAGTGTTCCGGGGAGACTGGGTACGTGGCAGTAGTATTGCTAAGGATACCCCACTCTAGGGGTGATGTGTCTCGGCCCTCAGAGCTGATTGTAGGCTTTGGTGTACCCTCTGGAGAGAGCTGATGTGTCTCCTGACAGGGCAAGTGGAAACCCCCTGGGCACAGGTTAGGAGCTGATTGATTATGCCAAGTAAAGAGCTGAAGAATTGAGTAGTTCTCCCACCCTGTGCTGTGGTTGCACACAGGGCACAATAATCCTTTCCGTTTTCCTCTCTCTGGCTGTGTCTTTGTTAGGATCAAGGATGATTCTGATTATCTGAGCGTCATCATTTTAGCCACTCTCAGCAGATGAAGAAGTTCATCTGAACTCAGACCCCTGACTTGTAGTTGAAAGTGAAAATCTGAATGATGTAGGATTTCAGCAGGACCTCTAGGAAAGTTGCCTTAAGACTTACTCTTCCCTACCATGGGTAGTGGGCAGCGCCAGTAAGTCAGGTCCTCCTGCCCCAAGTGAAAGAGACACAATCCTTAAGGTGCCTTTTCAGAGACAGCTGCCTTGTTCTGCATATACGGAAGAACTTAATTACAGGGCTCTTCACTGAGTCATTTCCACTCAGAGGTGTTTCAACAAACTACACTTTATCACTTTATTGTTTTTAGTAAGGATGATTCTTGAAGTAAAAAGAAAATCTCCTCCATACACAAAATGCCTTATGTTCTAAGAGCCAGCTGTTTATTTTTTCTGTAAATTTTCTGGCTTTGATACACTTTTATGCCTTAAAATGATTTGTTTCTAATTGCTGTTTTTGATGTTTTGAACAAATTATTTTCATTCTTCACCTTTAGTGATCTAAATGAGAAGGATATAGTTCTATAATTTTAAAATCAGGATGAGGAAAAAAATAAGTAACAGTTTAAGATAAAGAAGAACAGCAGCTTAGGAAACACCAGGTGGTGATTAGGAAAACAATTTTAACTAATGAGTGTAAATCATACCCTTTTATAGGAAAACTAAAGAAACTGTCGATCTTGAAGGTGGATCAGAACCGACTCACACAGCTGCCTGAAGCAGTCGGGGATTGTGACGGCCTCACTGAGTTAGTTCTTACAGAAAATCGGCTCCTGGTGAGTTTGGGTTGACGTTACCCTAAAGATTTATTGGGACAGATGCTACTTATTTGTATTTGTGTGCACTAAATAGAAATTTCCTGATGTCACATGTCAAAAAGAGACTTACAAAGGAAATACGCTACTTAATCAGTTTTCAAACCTGCTCAAGCAAAGAAAATAGAATTTGGGCTTCTCTGTCAGAGCTTGTGTCCCAGTTAGGGACTGAACTGACCTCACTGAGGTCCCTAGTGAGGTGGGGGAATGAGCCACCTGTTTGCTGGGGGTATTTTTTTTTTTTTTTTTTTTTTTTTTGCAGTTCTTGGCCAGAGCTGGGTTTGAACCCGCCACCTCCAGCATATGGGGCCAGCGCCCTACTCCTTTGAGCCACAGGTGCCACCCTTGCTGGGGGTATTGATACATCTTCCACACGTTCAGAGACCCCCAGTGGGAACATTCTTCAGGGATTCCTCTGGTCCCTCCCTGGGTCCTTTGAGCAAATGGAAGAGTCAGGAGAGAAGGGGAAGAGATGGAGGTTGGTCAGGGAAGGCTTTGGTGGAGTTGGGACTTGGCAGTGCTCTTTGTGGGGCAGCCAGAGGATGGTGTCTGAGAGGCTTTGATGAGGCTGCTGCTCGCCACACCCCAGACCTTGGGGGTGGAGGTGGTCGCAGGTGTCCTTCTCTTGGGCCAGGTTCCCCCCACCCAGGGCAGAGGTGGTTCCCACCTGCTGGGGGGAGGCAGGGTGGCAGCAGATCTTCGTGGTCTTCTCCTGTCCTGCTGCCCCTCTGTTTCTGTCGCACTTTGGTGGGCACTCTGCTTCTCCTTCTCCCCATGGAGCTGCTCTGTTTCTTCGGTTTACTTTCTTCCTTTTCTCTTTTCTCCATCTTCATTTTGTTTTAGTTTCAATATACTTTCCTTTTCCATCTCCTTTCTGAACTGTGTTCGTCCCTTTTCTCTCTTCTCTCTAGATAGTGTAAGAAACACTCTTTAGGTGAGTAAGAGCAGAAAGAGATAGCAGGAGTGGATCTAGGCACAGAGGTGGCTGTGTCTCCCCAGCTGGTTCAAGCAGCCTTCCTCTGGCAGATGGGGTGGAAGTTATCGAGCCTTCCTGTCCTAGATTGTGGGTTTAAGCTTACAGATAGTAATAATAGCAAATACATGAATGATTCTCACTCCTGGTTTCCACTGGCGTGTTGAAGACCCCCAATGTAGGCTTGGTCTGTTCTAGTAGGATTCTGTGCCGCTGGCCTGCCTGATCACCCTCGTCCAGCCGCATTCAGCCCTCTCCTTCCCCTGGCTGTGCATTACCCCTGCTCAGGATGCTGGAGGGTGCTGGTTCTCCACCCCAGCCACTGCCCCCGAGTGGTCCTTCAAGGTGCAGATGATTAATCTTAAGGCTGCAAATTCCCACTTACTTGAATTAGAGAGCATTCATTTCCTCTTTAGTAGGTGTGTTTCCTTCTTCCTAGGTCTCTGCTTTTGACTTAATTTTTTGAAACATTATTATCATTTCAACAATTCAACAATGTAAAATTTAATTTTACATTCCTCAATTGAGCATTGCAAATATCATACTCAGAACTATTTGCTTGTCTTGCTGAGATCATAATCTTTTAAGTCCTTGCAAAGACCTGTTTTACCATGAGCCTCATTAAAAATATGTATTAAATTAATAATGTAATTGTTATTTTAACAGACCTTACCTAAAAGCATTGGAAAACTAAAGAAGTTGAGCAACTTGAATGCAGACAGAAATAAATTAACATCTTTACCAAAAGAGGTATGTGCTTTTAGAGAAATTATATTATAGTAATTATAAAGAGATAATAACAATTTAAGGGATAAGAAATGTCAAATACTTTAAAGAGACTTATGTGTTGCTTCCTAAAGGTGTGAACGCTCATCTGTGAGTGTAGAGCTGATTGAAGGAATTATATCATAGAAGGTCATCAATAACCTTAAAGAGAGTTGGGAAAGGTGAATTGATAGGATTTTAAAAGGGAGAAAGGGGTGGACATTTTGGATGTGACATAAAAGAAAATGGTGACAGCATTGACAGAAATGGATAGTTTAGAAGTTTGTTAGAGGAAGTGTAGGTGATTTTGGATTTTATTGTTGAATTTAACATGAAATGAAGCTGTGCCCTAAAAGCCATTAGAATTATAAAAATGGATCTGCATGCAACTGTATTTCTGGGCCAAGATTTACACTGGGCGGTGTTCATGTTCAGGATGAGAATGAATGAACTCTTCACAAGGACACACACAGGGGAAGGCTAAGGCCAGGTTCCTGGGATTTGGGATGGTGGGGAGGAGTTGGAGGGTAGGGATTAGTGCTCTAATCCTACCCTCCAACTCCTAATTCAATCTCTAATTCAAGAGAAAAGGGACAGTCATCATCCACTGTGGGGAGTAGTTGTGTGGACTTGGAGGCATTTGAATTCTGGCAAGGGAGGTAGAAATGTTGACACTGAAGAAGCAGCCCACAGGAGATCAAACAAGGAGGCATCCAGGGTGGGGTTTAAAAAGAAGGCTGGCTCTCTATGGGAACTGAAAGAGCTTGATTGGAGAAGAGTAATACTGGGCTTGATTTTTTTTTTTAATTAGTAATACAACTTAAAACCAAGTTTAAGCCACCTTCACCCACTCCCCTCATCAAGTAAGCTGTTGATGAGCCTTCCCCTTTGCTGGGTCCTCACATGAAAAGGTGCAGTATTTCCTTGTGGTATGATCACTGGCCAGGTGCAGTTTTCTTCGTGTTTCTCTTTTGACCCTTTCTAACATGTATCTTGGAATGATTTCAAAGCTGCCCTCCAACCGGCCAGAGCGCAAGAGGTTCTTTCTTTCCTAGGGCCACGTCTTGGGGTGTCTGACCCCAAATGGCTTCCCCTTTCGTTTCCTTCCCTTGGAGTTCTTCCCTCAGTGGTCCCACATTCCTGAACGGACACATGGGGATATTTATTATACATGTGACCATATTCTGACTCACCCTTCATATGAACTCTGGTGTCTAAACTGGAGCGCAACTAAGGTTGTGCAAATTAAAACATATTGGTTCCGGTTTCTGAGCAATAACATACAGGGCTGATACCCTAAACATTAATTTCACTCTTGCCCACTGGTGTTTATCGGTGGGTTATAGATTGGGCACATATGTAACACCCACAGAAGGAGAAAAGACTCATTACTTTCTTACACCAGGCACTGGACTAGGTGCTTTCAAGTATTTGTTGTACTTGTTGAATCGTCACAACAGCTTTTGAAGTCCTGATGATTTCCTCATTTTACAGATGGGGGACTGAGGCCAGTGACAAGTTTTCCTGATTAGGGCTCTCATAGGTATGAGTTGTTAGAACCGGGCTCCAAAAATGAGTCTCCTGCTGGCCACTCCCTGCTTTCAGACTGGCCAGTACAAACCCAGCATCTCAGGTAAAGCAGAGCCAGCCCAGCCTTTTCATCTGTGTGACCCTGGGGTAAAGCGAGACATTCATTTGATAAGAAAGGTCAAATTATCTTTAGTTTTGACATTTTAGAAAATTAATACATTTTAGGACTGCTTCTGGGGCAGATGCTGAGGAGAACACATTAAGGTTTCATCATGATCTCCCCAGCAAGTGTCACCACCTATCCCCAGGTTCCCTGTCCCTCTCTGATTCTTCCTTTCACAGGAACATGTCCTAGACAACTTTAGAAATTTATTTTCTTAGAATGTTCACTATCATTTCTGCATCAGTCCTCTTTTCCCCTTAAAAGAATGACACACTCAGTGTTTACAATTAGAGGGGTAAACCTAGTTCATGCTGTATGTCCTCTTAAATTTACTAGAACAGCTTTTCAGGATGTGAAAATATTGCAAAAGCATTTCTAGCTTCAAAGTATTTGACCTGTCATGTCTTATCCATTTTATGCAAAGTTATGATTGGTTTCTGGTACCTGGAGTTTTATACAAGAATAAAATCTGCCTTTTCCTTTCCCTGCCTGATGGAGAATGTTTGGATTTTTAGGAAGTGGTTTTTTCTAGCACACCTTCACTCTTACACTCAGCTCCTGGAGTCGGAAGTGTGCTGAGCACAGGCCTCCAGTTCTGCTAAGAAGCACAGTTTGGTGTCCAGCAGAAATGACTGAGCGTGGGCCTCTGACCACCCGGGCTGAGCAGCCAAACCTCGGGAGCCTCCTGACCTCTCCCTGCATCATGCTGGCCGGGCAGCGCTGTCCGTGGCAGTGTCTGTGCTGTGCGTGTGGCGGGCCCTGTGCTCTGTGTGTGTCAGCTCTGCTCCCAAGCTTGCTGCCGTTTGATCAAATCTGCATTTTCCTGAGTCGATTCTTTTCTTTCAAAAATTTATTACTTTCTCTTGAACAATTAAATTACTTACACATCTAAAGTAAAATGCTGACCAATCCAGTTCATATTTCTGAACTCCATAGTCGCAGTAATTGTCATTGGTCTTGGTGTGTGTGCAGTTCTTCCTATATTTTGGCTCTTAAAAAAAAAATGATAGTATTTCACATTGTCATTATTATGTCACAAGTCCTTAGTCCGGAACAGCATTCTGTAGCATTTTCCCCCCAGATGGTTGAAGGGTAAATGTCTGTACTGTGTGGGTCACAATGATAGATTCTGTCTGTGTTTTGTGCTGCTATTTGTAGTAAACATTTGCAAATCAATGAATGTCTCTTGTTTTCTTAATTGTTAGCTGCTTGGAAATTTAGAAAAGTCAGGTAAACTTGTGAACTTGTAAGTATTGTTCAGACCACAGTTGCATCTCTGATTTCCATCTTGCTTCTCAATGCATGAAGATTCAGATTGGCTGACTGCTCTCTGTGTGTTCCTCATTGTAAGACATTCGACGTTTTCCTCTAAATACGGTTTTCTTTTAATGACTGCATGGCCTGGAACCTTATTTTGTTATGTGTGTTTTATATTTGTTTAGATTATTCTCTCAAAAGAATGCTTTTCTGTGAATTACATTTTAAGTTATTCAGAAATTCTGAAAGGCATCACTTGTCAGCTCATCTGTTCTCACTAAATTGCAGTTTGTTGGTGCAATTCTGTCTTTAATGGAAAGGTTTCATTTGCTCTGTTTGCTACATGTGACATGCTTCTGATTTTTTAAGCCACTTGTTTATGCCTTTAATTTCTCATCCTTTTGCTTAAGTATATATGCTTCTGGGAAAAGGAGATTCCCTTAAAAGCTCATGTTTTGGGGGGAGGGAAGACTTCAGGGGAAGAGACTGGGCACTAGTGTGATTCAGGGACAGACAGAGAGTTGGGGGTGTGTGTGACTGGGTGAGATGAACGAGAGCCATAAACTTCATAATAATCCTCCAGCCAAATTGTGCCTTTAAACATTACTGACTGTCAGAAAAGTTTCTGGCTGGGAAAAATTGAGCATATATCCAAGTTTAGAGTTCAGTTTTTTGTTCTCCACTAAGTCAAAATGAAAGTGACCCCGACTATGCCACACCTATCCAGTCAAATGAGAGAGAATTTGCAGATTGTTCATCAAAGCTTTTCTTTATCAGGTAATATTAATTACCTAAAAATAATTGGGTATAAATAATTAGGTATAAAAATAATTAGAAATGTCCATGGTGATAGATTTGATAGATTCTATCGATAGCTTTCTTCTTTTTTACTACAATTTACAGTTTCTTAGTGTAACTTTATATCCTAAAATTAGTTTTTGATAAAAGAGATGATATACAACCTAAAAATGTTAGAATAAAGAATAGTTGGCTGTTAGATTTCATGATGGAGAAGGGATTTCTAAATTAAGTGGAAATAAGTCATAAATGAAATAGTTGATGGATTTTCTGTATGAAATTTAGATTTCCGATCTTCAAGAAGGCAAAGGCAGCGTGAGGGCAGGGGGAGACATTTACAACCAGAGAGAACTGTCCTTACACCATTAGAAGTTCTTTCATATCATAGAGGAAAAGATGTACCCAGTTTAGGAGAGTAGACTAAAAGGAAGAACCTCCTACAAAAACTAAGAAGTGACTCACAGAAAAACATAGAAATGGAAATTCATGTGGAACAATTTCAGCCTCATTGGTATCCACAAAAATATTAATTAAAATGTTTTATCAGGTTTTCAAGGTTAATAAAGTAATACCAAATGTTGGCAAGGATGTAGGGAAGTGTATATTATCTAGTAAGTATAGATTATTACGGAATTTCTGAAAGGGAATATGGTAGTATTACCTTAAACTCTAGAAACATACATACCCTTTGATTCTGCACATCCACTTACAGGAGTCAACTTACAAAAACACCTGTAGGCGTACACTAAGAATGAGGCACAAGAGCATTTTTCACACGATACATGGCAGTAACTGGCATGTTTCAGGCACCACACCGCGTGCGTTCAGGGGAAGCTAACACAGGCGGGTGTGCCCAGTGCTTGTACCACTGGTTCTTACCTAACTTTCACAAAGGTCCTACGAAGTATAGCTGAATCTTCACCAGTATCCAGTGGATTGTGAAACTAAGACTGAGAGAGGATAAGTCACTTGTCCAAGATCACACAGCAATCAAGTGGCAGAACTGACTAGCATTGTCTAACGTGGGCAGTTTGTTACATAATTTGTGATGGAAGATCTATAGAAGGAAGTAATTATGTGGTCAACAAAAATCCTTTTGGAAACATAATAACACGGGAAAGTGTTCTCAATTTTATAGGTAAAGAAAGATGCTAATCATGGTATTTGCCCGAATTTCTTGAAACCGTATCTGTATAAGCACCAGTGCATGGTAGTAATACTGGAAGATTGTACCTCAGAATGTTAATACTGATTATTCCCTTGTGGTAGGATTAATTGTTTTCATCATGCTTTCCTGTGTGTGTATATATGGTTTTTTTTTTTTACAGTCAACATAAGTTACTTTTTTGTAATCAGAAAAAAAACAATTTCCGTGGGCACAAAATTCAGGGAATCCAAAAGCCAAATGATTTCCAAAAATGTTATGAAGTAGGGAATATTTGAATAATATGCCACAGATGATAGGATTCTAAAATTATGCATTATGTTATTTCTATTCAAATCGTATTTTGGCCAGATTTTGCTTATTTAAAAAAGCCTGATGTAGGCTTTTTCTTTGAATCATTGACTCTGATTATCTCCCGTGGGGGATACTGGAGTCAGTTAACACTTAGCGAAAGCTGACCCCAGCAGAGGTCAATGCTCTCCCACCCACCCGGGCTCTGTGACGTGCCAAACAGTTTTTTTTAAATCATTTTGAATTGAGAGAGTCACAAACAGCTAAACAAAGGTTCTCAGCTATATTCTGTAATTCCCAGAGAATCCAAATCCAGCCCCTTGTATTCTGGGAAGGTGCTATTATGTGGTTGAAGGGAGTTTTAAAAATATCAGCTTCCAGCATAAGTGGTAGCAAGTCATTTAAACAGTGACTCTGCCTCCTGGAACTTCTAAGTGATACAGACATTTTATCCCGATCCACTGAGGAACCTGCTCTTTTTCTTGAACCCAAAAGAGAAAACCAAAATGCACATAAATGATGTATATAATGTGATACTGAAATGAAGTCGGTTCTTTACTACTGTTGTCACAAAATATCACTGTGACACACTGTTAAGTAGACAGTTATTTAAGATGTTCGGGTAAATTCAGGAAAGAGATTGCACCAAAGAACATAGGTATTCAGGTGGTGATTGTACTCATTTGGATCTGGGATTTTCACCTGAGAAAAAAAAATGGCTACCACATTTATTTGGCAGCAGCTATAGGTCAGGTTCTATGATAGGTGCTAAATTATATATGTGGTTTCATTTAATTTAATCCTTATTGTTACTTTTGGTTGAAGTAACCTGTCCAAACCCACAAACCATGTGAGGAAACCTAAGTCTGTAAGACCTCAGAGCATCCCTTCATTGCATCCCGCTCTGATGTCTATGGTTAGCTACATCTTTTGAGTTATGGTTTTGAATGCTCAATAATCTTTCCTAACAACCAGAAGTCTGTGCCATCCCTTCCTGGCTGATTCGGAAATAGAGCGCTGTTTGTGTGAATGTTCGCCTGGGACAGCGTGTGCCTTTGTGATGATTAAGGTTTCTCCAGCACACTCTGCAACAACATGTGTTCTTTGTTGACGTTGTTTTCCCAAAACCATGGACAATAGAGATCAGGAGGTCACGCTGCTGGCTTTGACAGCCCAGAGGGCCTGGGAGGCTCTTGAACACAATTGCTTTCCACCCCTTGACATCTTAAATGGGTGTGAAATTAGAATAGGAAAGGAAAAAGAAAAAGAAAAAAACAAAACAAAACACAAAAACCTGATGAGACTATAAACACAGTAGTCAGCTCACACATTCCATTGGAAATTTACACTGTTTTCTCCTACATATTTAAGGGATGTTAACTTGTATGGAACTTGTATAGCATTCTCTGACCCACTTTAATTATAACTATTTTTTGTTTAGTGATATATGCATGTGATATAAATGGAAAATATTCACATGGTATAGGAGTAGGTCCCTAAAACAGATATATTACAGGTGGCTGGGGCGGTGGATAGTTTCATGACAAGATGTCCAGAATCTCAATGGACTCCCAGCTCTAAATGCCCTTCAGAAGCTTATTGTCCCATTAGTATAACCAGCTGAGTAACTGATTTTATCTGTTTTACCTCCTTGAGGTACACATACATTCTGTCTCTTCAAAGCTAAGCCAGGGTGGAGGGTGACCAGCCTCTGCCAAGTACTCACCAGGGAGAATCTTCCTGTGGTCACCATTGCACCCAGACCTTGTGTGAAAGCTCCTCCACATGGAGCAGGGATGGTGCCCTACTGGGACCTCAAGTTTTCCTTCCCAGTCCTACAATGAGTATGTCTTTGATGGGATTTTCTAAATTTGTCAGAATCTGGGAGTGGCAATTCTCAAAACGATCAGAGTTTTGATTGCTTTCCTCCCATGATATTCCATCTCAGTGAAAATGAGCAATTCTTTTCTTTCTTCAAGGTAGGGAAGAAATGCTAAGCCACATAACAAATCAGGTTGCACATCTCTTCTAGGGCACTACAGTGGGGCCTTGTCTTCATAAAACCTGAGAGGCTACTCTGTTGACTTTTACTAGCAAAGAAGAGTTGTGTTGTGTATATTGCTATACGTAGAAGCAGATAACTTTTAAGTAGTAGTCTTTCACAGTAAGTAAAGTGTGTATGTGTACTTAAATAAGAAATTTGGTGGATAGACAGGATGAGTATGATACATGCCAAGTGCCTTGATTACATGTAAACGTGCAGATTACAGAAATGATCTGTACAAGACATTGTGTGTGCTGTCAGAGGCTTAGATCATAATTACAAAAGAAATGCAGAAGGCAGTTTATCATTTGGTTCAGAGGGTTCTGGAAAGACATGATGGTGAAATAGAGAATATTAAGCTAATTTTGAATAAATGGTGAGATTTAGGAAAAAATTTAAAAAAAGGTATTTCTTTAAGAATTAGTGAGACCCAAAATACAAGATGTATTTTAGAGTACGGTGAAAAACTATGTTTGCTGAAATGGGAAATGTGAATAAATGAATACTGAGAAATAAAGGGGGCATTCTAAAAGCCTTTCCGCATGTATGGGTGCTTTCCATATGATTAGAAACAAATCTTAGTCAATGTTTTCTTGTATATTTTTCTTTTATATCCATTATAGTTAAATATATTGGTTCAGTGTATTATTTTGAAATCTTTAACTCTTAGGGGAGGAAATAAAAAGATTGTTCATGAAGGCAGTTATGTAGCAGTATCAGAAATATGCATTCTGCTTTTTAGGATATTCTATACCTACGTTAAACACATGTATAAATAGGAAAGGGCAGAAAATACATTGAGGTGTGCATCATTGACCATTCAAGTCTTGTGCTCCTTCTCAAGTGGGAAGCTCTGGGGTAGTGTTTTTCCATGTGTCAGAGAGGCATCAATAGATTCCTTCACGAGCCTTTTCCAGCACTTGGTCTGAGGTGGGATAGTGAGCACAAGAAGAATACAGTACTATACGGAGCCCTGCAGAATGTTGTGTCTGGGATCGAGTTATTTTTCCACCCTCTCGCTTCAGCTTCCCTGACTGTAAAAACCACAGCCAGTTTGTTCAAGAGAATTATTGAATTCTTTTGTGTTTATATTCTTTTCTGAAGACCAGACTCACACAAAGCTCAGTTACCTTTGAATTACTTACTTTGAAGAAAATGGCAATCAAATTTGGTGTGGATGCCCATGTCAATGTTGTGTGGATGAGGAGATAAATACATATATTTACAAAATTTACTTATTGCTAAGACATTGTTCATTTTTGCATTCATGAAAGGAAAGTGAATTTACCAAACTAATTTTGAATGACTGAAAGGGAATAAAAGATGTATGGTGGAAACTACTATCTATATCATCTGTCAGATATACCTCCCTAAAAAAAATAACCTGGAACACGGAGAACACTGAAGTTAATAAAATGGGCAGGTCTTGAACTGTGTATGTGTACCAGGTTCGTCTTTGGCCTGACTTTTGAAATTAGAATTGTTAAACTCTCGTGTTACCAAATAACATTTGTCTGGACTTGCGTAGTTTAGGTACCAGCAGTTGAAAATGGCTTCCTTTTCAGAATGAAATTTTTGAATTGTATTGTTGATCGTCTTAATTTAGAACATGTGTGGTTAGCATTATGCAGAGATATTTATAAACGGATAAAATAGTTTTGTATAATTGAAATCGATCATTATTGGTTATCAGTGAGACTTAAAATTGTGTAGTGTATGTTTATCTTTTTCATGTCGTTTGATGAACAGATTACTTTGTTCCCACTCCATCTCCCCCCAAACTGGTAAAAAGGTGTGTATTCTTTCCCACTGTAGATTGGTGGATGCAGCAGCCTCACTGTGTTCTGTGTGCGTGACAACAGACTAACTAGGATACCCGCGGAGGTGTCGCAGGCGACAGAACTTCACGTTCTGGATGTGGCAGGCAACAGGTAAGTCTTCTAGTTTGCTTTTCTTGTGAGAAACTAACATATATGCACCCCAATCTCAGCCATGCATCTTCACAGCCTTGCCTTTGCTCCCTCTAACCAATTAGTCCAACAGAGTTCTTACTGTGGGAGTTGGAGTGTGTGAGCCAGGTGGAGTAGAGGTGGTCAGGGAGAGCATGGGCATTTTAAAGTGCAAGCGGACACTTCCCTAGAAATGCCTCCTGGAGTGACAGTGCAGCGATGTGTGGGAGAGAGTCCTGGCCTGAGAATGGGGCAATGGCAGAGGGGCGTCCCTTAGCTATTGTAAGTCACCATGAGCCTTAGAATGCCCTAGTCTGCAAAATGAGCTTGAATTATCTTTTTTTTTTTTTTTGTAGAGATAGAGTCTCACTTTATCACCCTTGGTAGAGTGCTGTAGCATTACAGCTTACAGCAACCTCCAGCTCTTGGGCTTAGGTGATTCTCGTATCTCAGCCTCCCAAGTAGCTGGGACTACAGGGCCTGCCACAACGCCCGGCTATTTTTGTTGTTGTTGTTGCAGTTTGGCTGGGGCTGGGTTTGAACCCGCCACCCTTGGCATATGGGGCCAGCGCCCTACTCACTGAGCCACAGGCGTCGCCCTGAGCTTGAATTATCTTGAACTAGATTTTAACCAGGGGTCTTAATATGCTCTGCTGGTGACTCTGAATCCCCTGAAATTACAAACAGAATTGTGTATTCAGACACATTTTCACAGGTAGTCAGAATCTCCAAATGGTTCCTAATCCAAAAAAAGCTAAGAGCCCACCAGGCTAGCATCCACAAGCTCACAGAGGCACAGTCTCTCCAGGTCTGGAGCAGAGGTTGTGTTGGGACTGCTGACCAGTTTCTGGAATGTGCCTGTTCTTCACCTGGTGGACTATACAGGTTTGTCTGAGCTACCCCAACTAATTTCAGCCCTCCATGCATTGTACGCATCCTCCTCCCCGCAGGCCCACACTAGCTGTCCTTTCTGTCCGGGATCCTCTTCTCTGTCTTCCCGCCTCTCTTCTTCATGCATATGTTGTTTTCTCCAGGAAGCCTTGGCTTGGAAGCACTCACAGCACCATAATTACCTGCTTACATGTGCGTAACCCTCCTAAACTGGAAGTTATCTAAAGTTAGGTATTCTCGTTCCTCTGTCATTCTGTCATTATCCCTTCACGCTTCTTGGCACATAATAGATGCCTGATAAATATTTGTCTATGGGATGAAAACACTGATAAGTTTTGCAGAATGAATAGCAGACTACTGCAAAGGGTCTCACATCATAGACCTCGTTGCCAAAAAGAATTCAAAAATTTGGTATTAAATGAGATATGGTTACAGAGGAGAAAAAGTATTCAGTCAGGGGAAGATGATCAGTGATCTTAAATGGCAAAGGCCAGAAGTCTGCGGAGTGTTTGGGCACTGTCTCCCAAGTGCTGTTTAGCCGGTCACGTTGGTCAGTCACAGGCCACCGTTTTTCCTTCTCACTACTGGCTTGTAGACAGCAGGGTGAAATAAACAGCAGTGCTCATCTGCAATCCAGAGGTGACTTAGGGCCTCATGAAAGGCCCACCTTTTAAAAGTGAATGTTTTCAGGACATCTTGATAGGTTTTTAAGACCACTAACTGGTTGCTAGAAACTCAGGATTAACTTCAGTTGAGTTTTGAATTTCTGCTGGACTGAGCTTTTACAGTTTGAGAAAGACAGTTCTTTCTTTCCTGATCTTTTTTTACTCTGTAAGTTTTTATTTTTCCTAAGGATACTTTTCTGTGAGGTGTTTTGATTTTTAATTGTGGTAAAGTAGATATAACATAAAACCACCTTTTCTTGCAAAACTGAAATTCTGTATCCATTAAAGAACAAATCCCCATTTCTACCCTAATCCCAACCCTCTGGAAAGTACCAGTCTTTTGTTGTTGTTGTTGTTGTTGTTGTTGTTGTTCATATGTTTTTACTTATTTTTGTTTTTCAAAACAGTAATTAAGGGGGTATAAGTGTTTTTGTTACATAGATAGCTTGTATAATGCTGACATCAGGGCTTTCTGTATGCCTGTCACCAGAATAGTGTTCATTGTACCCAGTAGGTGAGTTCTAATCTTACACACCTCCTTCTACACCCTCCCTTTCTTGGTTACTCATATTCTTTTTTTTTTTTTTTTATGTTGGAGACAAAGTTTCACTCTGTTGCCCCAGCTAGAATGTAATGGTATTATCATAGTTTACTACAACCTCAAACTCCTGGGTTCAAGCCAATTCTCCTGTCTTAGCCCACCAAGTGCTGGGACTATAGGTGTACACCACATCCAGCTGATTTTTCTATTTTTTTGTGGAGGTAAAATGTCACTCTTGCTCAGGGCACTGTCAAATTCCTGGCCTGAAGCAATTCTCCCACCTTGGCTTGGCCTCTCAAAGTGCTAAGACAACATGCATGAGCCACTGTATCGGGCTCTGACATTCTTTTTATAAATGTGTGTCTATGTGTAACTATCTTTTTTTTGTTGTTGTTAGATTCTTACTCTGTCACCCTGGGTTGAGTGCTGTGGTGTCTGAGCGTTCTAGCTCACAGCAACCTCACACTCCAGGGCTCAAGCCATCCTCTTGCCTCAGCCTTCCAGGTAGCTAGGACTATAGGTGCCCACCACGATGCCTAGCTAGTTTTCCTTCCTTCCTTCCTTCCTTCCTTCCTTCCTTCCTTCCTTCCTTCCTTCCTTCCTTCCTTCCTTCCTTCAAGATGAGGTCTCTTTCTTGCTCAGGCTGGTCTTGAACTCCTCAGCTTAAGCAGTCCACTAGCCTTGACCTCCCAGAGTGCTGGGACTATAGTGAGCCCCTGCACCTGTCCTGTGTGTCCCTATCTGTGAGCTCCCAATTATTAGTGGGAACATAGGATATTTGGTTTTCCATTCCCAACTTCACTTAGGATAGTGGATAGATACTTCACTTAGGATAGTGGTCTCCACTTCCATCTAAATTGCTGTAAAAGACATTATTTCATTCCTTTTTATGGCTGAATGGTACCCCATGTTGTGTGTATACACACCACATTTACTTTATTCATGAATTGATGGGCACTTAGGTTGATTCTACTTCTTTGCAATGTGAATTGTGCTGCAATAAACATTCCAGTGTGGGTGTCTTTTTGATAAAATGACTTTATTTTCTTTAGATAGATACCCAGTAGTGGGATTGCTGGATCTAATGGTAGGTCTACATTTCTTTCTTTGAGGAATCTCTATACTGTTTTTCATAGAGGTTGTATTAATTTGTAGTCCCACCAATAGTGTATAAGCGTTCCTTCCTCTCTGCATCCATATTAGCAACTATTGTTTTTTTGACTTTTTAATGATGACCACTCTGATAGGGGTAAGGTGGTGTGTCATTGTAGTTTTAACTTGTTTTTCCCTGGTGATTAGTGATGTTGAGCCTATGTTTTTTGGCCATATGTCTGTGTTCTTTTGAAAAACTTCTGTTCATGTCTTTTGCCCACTTTTGGGTGGGGTTATTTTTTTCTTGCTGATTTGTTTGAATTCTTTGTAGATTCTAAGTATTAGTCCTTTGGTGGATGTATAGCTTGCATATATTTTCTCTATTCTGTAGCTTGTCTCTTTACTCTTGATCATTTCCTTTGCTGTACAGAAGCTTTTTAATTTTTATATATTTATTTTTGTTATTGCTATATTTGCCTATGGTGTGTTAGTCATAAATTATTTACCTAAGCTAATGTCTAGAAGTTTTCTAGAAGAGTTCTGCTTATGTTTTCTAGAATTTTTTATGGTTTCATGCCTTATGTTTAATTCTTTAGTCCTCTTGAATTAAATTTTGTATGTGGTAAGACATAGGGGTCCTATGTCATTATTCTTCATTGTGGTATTCAGTTTTCTTAGAACCATTTTGTTGAACAGGGCTTTCTTTCCCCAGTGTATGTTATCTACATTGTCAAAGATCAGTTGGTCATAGGTAGATGGTTTTGTTTCTGAGTTCTCTATTCTGTTCCATTGGTCAAACCAAAGAGAGATGTACTGACAGAATGAAAGTATAACTGACTTTTAGACCGTCAGTACCATGCTGTTTTGGTTACTATAGTCTTGTAGTATAATTTGAAGTTAAGTAATATGCTTCCAGATTTGTTCTTTTTGCTTAAGATTGCATTGGTTATTTGGGCTTTTGTTGTTGTTGTTGTTCCAAATGATAGTTGGAATTATTTTTTCTAGATTGCAATGGGGATCGCATTGAATCTTTAAGTAACTTTGAGTGCTGTGGGCATTTTTACGATGTTGATTCTACCGATCCATGAGCAGTGAGTGTTTTTCCCTTTTTGTTATCTGTGATTTATTTCATCAATGTTTTGTGGTTCTACTTGTGGAAATCTTTCACCTCCTTGGTTAAGTATATTTCTAGGAATTTTGTTTTCTTTATAGCTATTGTAAATGGTATTGAGTCCTTGATTTGACTCTCAGCTTCACTATTATAAATATATAGAAATGATACTAAGGGTGGTACCCATAGCTCAGTGGGCAGTGTGCCGGCCACATATACCTAGGCTGGTGGGTTCGAACCCAGCCCTCGCCAGCTAAACAACAATGACAATTGCAACAAAAAAATAACTGGGCATTAAGGTGGGTGCCTGTAGTCCCAGCTACATGGGAGGCTGAGGCAACAGAATTGCTTAAGCCCAAGAGTTTGAGGTTGCTGTGAGCTGTGATGCCATGGTACTCTACCAAGGGTGACATAGTGAGGGTAATATCTGTCACAAAAAAAAAAAAAAAAATAGAAAGGGTACTGATTTGTTTACATTGATTTTTGTAACTGTAACTTTACTGAATTTATTTATCAATTTTAGGAGTTTTTTGGTGGAGTCATTAGTGTTTTCTAAGTGTGAGATCATGTCATCATAAACAGATAGTTGGACTTACTCTTTCCCACCTTGGATTCCCTTTATTTCTTTTTCCTCCCTGATTGTTCTGGCTTGGACTCTCAGTACTATGTAGAATAGGACTGATGACAGTGGGCACCCTTGTCTTATTCCAGTTCTTAGGGGAAGTGTTTTCAGTTTTTCTTCATTACATATAATGTCTGGGGGTTTGTCATACACATCTAAGGCTTTTATAATTTTGAGATATGTCCATTTTACGCCAAGTTTATTGAGAGTTTTATCATAAAGAGGTGTTGAATTTTATTGAATGCTTGTTCTGCATCTGTTGCGATGATCATATGGTCTTTGTTTTTCTTTCTGGTTATGTAGTGAATCATGTTTATTGATTTATGGGGATGAAACCTGCTTGATCGTACTGGATTATCTTTTCATGTGCTGTTGAATTTGGTTTGCTAGTATTTTGTTGAGGATTTTTACATCTATGTTCATAAGGGATATTGCTCTATAGTTTTATTTTTGTTGTCTTCTTTCCTAGCTGTAGTATCACCATGATGTTGGCTTCATAAAACAAGTTAGGGAAGATTCCCTCCTCAATGTTATAGAATAATTTCTGTAGGTACTAGTTCTTCATCTAGCTCTGGTAAAATTTGGCTGTAAATTCATCTGCTCCAGGCCTTTTTTTTTTGGGGGGGGGGTGGGTTTATTACTGCTTCAGTATTGTAGCTTGTTGTTGATCTAGTCAGGATTTCTATTTCTTCCTGATCGGGCTTGGGAATTTGTGTGTTCCCAAGAATTTATCCATTTCCTTTAGGTCTTCTAATTTGCACAGAGGTTTTCTAGGATCCACAGATGATAATTTGTATGTCTGTGTTAACAGTTGTAATGTCTCCTTTTTCATTTCTGATTGAGTTTATTTGAGTCCTTTTTCTTCTATTTCTGATTAATTTGGCTAGTGATGTATCAATTTTATTATGTTTTCAAAAACCAACTTTATCTTTTTATTGATCATTCACAATTTTTGGTTTTCATTTCCTTTAGTTCTTGTCTGAGCTCTGTTATTTCTTTCCTCCTGCTGGCTTTGGATTTGTTCTTTCTGTAGTTCCTGGAGTGTGTCATTAGGTTGTTCATTTCTGACTTTTCTGTCTTTTTGAGATACACATGTAAAGCTATGAACTTGTTTTTTCTGTATCTTATAGATTTCATAAGCTTATATCTCTTATTCATTTTGAGGACTCTTTTGATTCTCCTCTTAATTTCATCATTCATCCAAGGATCATTGATGGAGGTTAATTTCCTTGACCTTGTGTAGATTTGAGTATTTCTCTTGGAATTGATTGCCACTATAGTCTGAAAAGACACATGGTATGATTATTTTGAATTTGCTGAGACTTGTTTTGTGGCCTAAGATATCAATCTTAGAAAATGTCTCGTGTGTTGTTGAGAAAAAAGGTATATTTAGTAGTTTGGGGGTAGAATATTCTGAGAATGTTTGTGAAGTCCATTTCTTCTAGAGTGCTCTTTAGGTCCAGTGTTTCTTTTATTCACTTTCTGTTTTGATGATCTGTCGAATTACCTGGAGATTAAGATGTTACTGTTTCTTTGCTTTAAAAACTGGGAGCTCCTGTGTTAGGTACATATACATTTAAAATTGTTACCTCTTGTTGAATTGTTGCCTTACCGTTATGTAATGACGATCTTTATCTTTCTTTGCCATTGTTTATTTAAAGTCTGTTTTATCTGATATGAGAATGGCTACATTTGCTCATTGTTGGTTTCCATTTTTCTGGAATATATTTTCTATCTCATTATCTTGAATTTGTGCGAGTCATTGTGGTTTAGATGTGTTTCTTTAAGACAGCAGACATCTAGGTGTGCTTTTTCATCCATTCAGTCTATGTCTTTTATATGGGGCACTCAGACCACTCATGTTGAATGTTAATATTAATATGTGGGATGCTGTTGAAAACATTGGATGGTGCCTTGTTTTTCCTCTTTTGTTATTGTTTTATAAAGCTATGAGCTATAACTTTGGGGTGTTTTGACATTGGTGGAATCTATTGTGCTGTTGAATGTATAATGTACTTTTGAGCTTTTCTTGTAGAGCAAGTTTGCTTATCAGGGAAATAATTTATTTCTCCTTCATTTATGAAACTGACTTTTCCAGGGTACAGAATTCCTGGCTAGCAGTTTTTCTGTTTAAGGAGACTTAAGGTAGGACCCCATTCCTTTCTGGCTAGTAAGGTTTCTCTTGAGATGTCTGTTGTTAGTCTGATGGGTTTTCCTTTGTAAGTTACTTGATGTTTTTGCCTCATGGCTCATAGGAGTTCCTCTGTTGTGTTGACTTTGGTCAGTCTGATGACTGGATGCCCTGGTGATGCCCTTTTTTACAATGAATCTCTCAGATCTTTATTGAGCTGCTTGTATTTGGGAGTCTAAATCTCTAGCAAGACAAGGGAATTTTTCCTCAATTATTGCCTTAAATAGGTTTTCTAAGGCATTTTGCTTTTTCTTTATTCATAGGGATACCTTTGATTCTTATATTTACATAATCCTATGTTTCTTATAGGCTTTGTTCATTCTTAATTACTGAACATTCTTAATTCTTTGTTCTTTATTTTTTATTTACTGGATTAATTCAAAAGAGTTGTATTCAAGCCCTGAAATTCTTTCTTCTACTTGGTCTAGCCTATTCTCAACTTTCCACTGTGTTATTTCCCTAAATGAATTTTTCATTTCCAGGAGTTCTGTTTGTTTTTGTAACTATGTTTATCTACTTAGTACATTTTTCATTCATTTCCTGAATTGATTTTCTAATTTCTTTGAGTTGGTTTTCCATTTTTTTCTTGTATATCATTGAGCTTCCTTATCCATATTTGAAATTCTTTATCTGTTATTTAATTATTTTCATCCTGGTTGGAGTTAATTGCTAGAAAGCTGGTGTGCCTCTTTAGGGGTGTCCTTTCACTCTGATTTTTCATAAGTCTGGAGTTGTTACCTTGATTCTTTCTTATCTGGAGCAGCTGTTGTTCCTTGTTTTTGGATTTTCTTTTGTTTAGATGGGGAATTACACACACCCTTAAGAGTGTTTCTAGAGCATATGTTTGATAGGGGCCTTAAGCTTTGCTTGTGGATGCTTTGATGGGGGTCCAGGTTCTGGATGGTTGCCTTGGTTACAGACATCCTCAGTGTGGTGGTTTTCTCAGTTGCCATTTGCTTGTAGGCTGCAGCACTGGTGTACCGTGTGCACGGGAAGATTCCTGTCTCTTGTTGATAGGGGAAGATGGAAGCCTCTGAAATCTTTTATCTTTTTCCAGCCCTGTGGTCTTCTTAACAGTGTGAATTATATTGGAAGGCCCAGTTTAATTGCTAAGTCAGGAGGTGGTACTTATGGTAAAAGTCAGACACACCCTATGTAATTAAGTCAGTAAATGCTATAATGAGCTGGACATGTTGCCCTCCCTGTCACTAGATGGCACTTACAGGAAAGAGCCAGCACAGTATTGGTTTTTAGACCTGTGAGAGAGTCTAGTCCCTCAGTGGAGAGTCTAGTCCCCACTCCATTGCCCCAGGTGGTGGGCTTGGCCCTGGAGCTCACAGGGGATTCTTTATTCTCCACCACAGCAGGTGGCAGAGTGAGGTTGGGCAGGGCTGGGTTGGCAGGAGTTGAGGGTCTGCTCCCAGGCCACCCTGGAAAGTCACCAAGGAGGGGATGAAGTGGCTCCACCAAGCTGGAAAGTCTGCTCATGGAGAACAGCCTGTCTGGGATTCACAGTCTGGCTGTCAGGAGTGATTTTCACTCTTCTCTCTCCTGCCGTGCCTTGCTGACTCTGCCTTCCGGTGTCTGGAAGCAGACATAAGCAGAACCACACTAGCTGAACTCATTGGAAAATGTGCTGAAGGCTGGGAGAGTCCCTGTCTGGGATCTTGCCCTGGGTTGAGAGCATGGATGTCCTATGTGGGAGGGGTGTTCCACCAGTGCACTGTGGCTGGGATCCATCCTGCATTCTCTTCTTGCTTCTTCCTGTGTGGACTCTCTTCACCTTCCAAGATTAGTTATTAGAGCAGCCAGGCAGGCCACATCAGGGAGAGCCAGTGGGCTCACAGTTCCTACAGTCTGTGGCAGATCTTCAAGAGGAATACTGTGAGTCCACTCCCTGTGGAAGCTCGAAGTAGTGGACGTGCCATCAGGGGCAAGCACTGTTCCTGAGATCCCCGGCTCCATTGTCCCTTAGTGCACCCATGACACTCAGCAGCAGTGGGTGGGAGACGGGGAGGAAAAGCGTCTTGGTGAAGGAGAGCTGGCACGCTGGGCCCCTGTGGCCATCTCAGTCTGGGCAGGAGTTGTGAGATGCTCGTGTGGGGACCAGTGACAAGAAAACTGAAGGGCTGAAGCTCCCTGGGGAGGACAGAGGCACACAATGGTGACTCGTTACGGCACCAGCTGCCTTGGCTCTGGTCTGCTGGGGGACAGGGGTGGCCCTGAGGGGGCTGGCAGCCTGCTGCTTTGTTCACTGGCGACAGAAGCTATTGGGCTCATGAGGGTAGAGAAGCTCTCCAGCAGTTCGTGAGGCTGCCGTGCGCCAGAGGTCTGAGAGGAGACACACATCCCCCGCCTACCTCGCGCTGCCTTTTCCACGTTCGTAAGGCATGATCTCTGCTGAAATCGTGCTGCTTCTGTTCTCCACAGCTGCTTAACGTGGAATCTCTGGTAGCTTCTGGTAATTTTCCCTCAGAATTACACCTAACCTACTTTTTTTTTTTTTCCCCCCGTCTAAAACATTTCTTTCTTTCTGAGAGATCTGGTCACCAATGTCTCTTTTCATGACCTTTCACCTCCAGAAACTCAGTGACTTTCAACATTCCCGTGAAATAGGGAATAGGTTCAAGTGTTCTGGGAGATAAAAACGGTTGAAAAACACTGATCTAAGAATTAAGGAAGTCTGCGTTCAGTGCCCCTGGGTAACTGATGATACAGGACACCTTCCTTACTCTCACCAAGGGTTTGATACAGGACACCTTCCTTACTCTCACCAAGGGTTTGATTTTATAAGTTTCTTTGTGAGATGATCTGTCCACCGATATCTCCTTTCCTGACCTTTCACCTCTAGCAGTAGAAACTCAGTGAACATAAATTTGTATCATTAATACTTGAGCAAAAAGATGGCTCTGATAGCTAACAACTATTTTTTTTTATGAATGAAATCCCCATTCTCTTCTTTTGTTACAGAAAAAGAGAAAGTTAAATATATATGTGTGTGTGTGTGTGTGTGTGTGTGTGTGTGTGTGTATATATTTTTTTTTATTTTTATTTTTTTTATTTTTTTGAGACAGAGTCTCACTTTGTCACCCTCAGTAGGGTACCATGGCCTCATAGCTCACAGCAACCTCAAACTCTTGGGCTCAGGCGATCCTCTTGCCTCAGCCTCCCTAGTAGCTGGGACTACAGCCACTGCCACAACACCTAGATATGTTTACAGACGGGGGTCATGCTCTTGCTCAGGCTCGTCTCAAACTCCTGAGCTCAGGCAATCCATCCACCTCAGCCTCCCAAAGTGCTAGGATTACAGGTGTGACTCGCTGCACCTGGCGAAAGTTAAGTTTTCATTATGCTTGGGCTAAGGTAGAGAAACCCCAATTAAAAAGTCAAGTTACGTAGCTGTCATCTGAGTCAGTTCAGGGTGCCATTTAGCCCATGCATATATAGCTTCATAGCCAAATTTTAAGCCTATTAAAATATTTAATCACTACTTATTTAAAATATCAGTATAGAAACTAATAAAAAAAAAAAGTCTACCTTGTCAGCCTTTTAACTTACAGAAATGTCACACCATAGGAAATCATACCAAATACAACAGAAGTTTCTGGCTCTTTTCTCAGACATATAAAAATAGCACAGTGCAGTTGGAGACTACACTATTAGTTTCTAGAAACTTTCTTTTACAAGTTTGATAGGATAAATTATAGCAAGAATGACTATAAAGTAGCACTTGGAAACTAAGTATCAAACTCTCTATGACAGGAAGGTGTACTGCGTCTTCATTTACCCAAGGGCACTGAATACACAGACCTTAACTCTTAGACCAGTGATTTTCAACCTTTTTTTTTTTTTAATCTCATGGCACCCTTGAACCCATTGGTAAACTTCCACGGCACACTTAAATTATGTTGATTCAAAAGAAGAGTAAAAAAGAGAATATACTCATTGTGCTTTGAACCTCTTTTGAAAATAATGAATGATCTTTAACAATTTTACAATATACCTAAGATGCTCTTATGCAGGGGTCCTCAAACTTTTTAAGCAGGGGGACAGTTCACTGTCCCTCAGACCATTGGAGGGCTGGACTATAGTTTAAAAAAAAAAAACAAAACTATGAACAAATTCCTATGCACACTGCACATATCTTATTTTGAAGTAAAAAAACAAAATGGGAACAAATACAATCACACAGCCTCATGTGGCCCGTGGGCAGCAGTTTGAGGACCCCTACCGGGCACACTGGCTGAAAATCACTCTTAGACTCTCTCCATAGGAATATCCGCCAAGTACACAAAATTGGGTATTTGGGGAACTTTCTTTCTTTCTTTTTTTTTTTTTTTTTAATTAAATCATAGCTGTGTACATTAATGCAATAATGGGGTACAATGTGCTAGTTTTATAAACAATTTAAAATACTTTCATGAAACTGGTTAACATAGCCTTCACCACTTTTTCTTAGTTATTGTGTTAAGACATTTATATTCTACACCCAGTAGATTTAACATGTACTGAATGCTGGAAACAATTGGGAAATCATTTATACCTTTGAAGTTTATACTATGTATATTTGTATTACCTAATCCAAAGAACTAAATTTCCATGTTAATAGACAAGACAACAGCATAGCCATAGTGTGAAATACTAGCCAAAGAGTGAAATATTTCTTTGTGTGGTGACACTGAAGGTGACCCACAATAACGAGTGAAGAGAGCAGTGTTCAACAATATATAGGGTTCTCCCTTTGTTTTCTAAAAAAGTTAACTGTGCCTTACATTGCAGTCTTAATTATATCCCCCCCTAAAGGAAATGGGAGACTTGAGGGTAGCAGCGGGGAAGGGAGGGAGAAACTTTCATTTTATACTATATTCTTGTATTGCTTAAATTTTTTTCACTGATTATATTCTCCATTTATATATCACTTTTTAACATTTTTTTAAAATTGTGCTTAAAACTAAAAATTTTAGTAAGAGGTAACAAACAGATGAAACATTCATTATGTTGTAAGAAGTATCTAGCCACAGGTTAAGTTGTTATATTAATCTGTGGGCCATGCTTAAGTATTAAATAAATTTGACAAAGCAATTCCTGGAGCAGTTCAAAAGCCTGGAAGGTCACTTTGGGATGGATTGGTCATAGATATAACTGGAAATGAGAGGCTCACAGTTTGGTTATTCATTTGCTTTAGTCCTTGTACCATTGGTATGAATAGTAACCACAGTCTTTTTATTTTGGGGGGATTGTAGTTCTAAAGGGAACACAGAGATGTGTACCAATGGGGCTGTGGTTTCTCATGTTGATTATTTTTATTCTGTAATGTACAGAAGGTACCAGCATAAACAAAAATGTGTTATTAACTCATCTAGAAAGCAGGAATATATGTATTTTTGGCCTGTTTTCTGACTTGCAGCTGAAATACTCACCCAAGAAAAATAGAGGAAAAGGTATGAGTCCATATCCCCCCAGGCTGGAACTTGTCAGGGAGAATGGTTGGCCCGGCCTGCAGTCTCTGTGTGCAGACCGTACAGGGAACAGGGCCTCTTGCTCTTTGACAACATGGGTAGCATTTCTATCCACAAGACAGTGGCTAGCTCGTGTTGGTCAGCAGTGGTCAGCAGCTCGTGTTAGTCAGTGAACTCTGTGGTCAGCAACATCCATATTCAAGCAGGCACTTTAATTCTGTGCAGAAAACTAGTGTTTTTGGCAACTCATTAATCTGAGTTGAAATATGATTATAAGATTTGTTGTAAAACTTAATAATTCTTTTAGACTTTTTTAATTAAATCATAGCTGTGTACATTAATGCAATCATGGGTTACAATGTGCTGGTTTTACATACAATTTGAAATGCTTTCATCAAACTGATCAACATAGCCTTCACGGCATTTTCTTAGTTATTGTGTTAAGACATTTATATTCTACACCTAGTAAACTTCACATATACCCTTGTAAGATGCACTGTAGGTGTGGTCCCACCAATCACCCTCCCTCCGCCCATCCTCTCCCCTCCCGTCCCCTCCCCTCCCTCTTCCCTTTCCCCTTCGTCTCTCATTAGAACCTCCAGGGCACATGGCAAAAAAAAAGGAAATTCCAGGACACATTCTTATGCCTTCTACTAGCTTTCTTATGAAATCTATAACTTGTAATCATAGTAAGACTGAGTACATTGGATAGTTTTTACATAGAAACTGTTATTTATTAGTGATGCTCTTTTCAGCCTTTTATTTATGGCTTTGCTTTAGCATCCAGCTGGGAAGCCGGTTATTGCGCTGGGAAGTCATGATGACTGTGTTTGAGTGTCGGTATTTTGTGCCAATTTTAAGGTCTTTATATATATTTTTTTGTTTGTTTATTTATTTGTTTGCTCTCACAATTAAGAAAGGTAGAGGTGCTGATTACAAGTTCTTGCCCAAGAAGGGAGGATGTTAGCTTAACTCCTCGTTTAAAAGAAATAGGAAAGAAAATATGAAAGAGCTTGATGTACTTTAAGTTTGCAGAATGTAAAATGGCTTTCTTTAAAAGACAAATCCTGGTCCCAGTACTTGGCAAATACATGTTTTTAACTTTCCTCTGACAGCTATTGGGTAGAAGGAGAAATAATTTTTGTATAAGCCAAGGGATTTCATTTTCTGTCTCATTGAGAAACAAATCAAGGAGAGATGGAGTTGTGAATCTGCCTTTAGATTTCTTTGGGAGTCCTTCTCATGGAATGGGTCTATCACCACCTTGGGGTAGATTCCCAGATGTAAACACGTGTGTTTCTTGTACAGTGTCGCTCTCATCAGTGAGATGCCATAGTCTACGATACACAGAGTCTATCTGTGATACAGAGTCTCTACAATACAGAGTCTTTCAAGCCTACTTATAAGTGGATCTCATGGATGTGTTGATATTAGAACCTCACTCCCACCCAAGTTAACAATTTCACAGTACTTAGGGTTGTACCCAAAACATGTGTGCAGGAGGGACCAGCCTACACCCGGCTAATTGTTAAAGAAAAGAAATTATTTCTCATCTCTGTAACCAATTCATTCAAAATATTTTGCAAAACATACTGTTATTGTGAAAAGTTTGTTAATCATTTGTTGGTAATATTCTCTTTGTGCCCTTTGATATTTGAAGTAATTTATCCAGTTTACACCTGCATTCTACTCAGTTTGGTTTTAAATTACTGAAATACACCTTCTTTTCAAATCTCCACATAGAGTTCTAGTTTTATTTCCCATAACTTCCATCAATTCATATGGTATGTTTGATAATGCGATATTAATCTGTTAGTGAGATATATAGGTAGATTTCCCATGTATGTTAACCAGAGACAGGTGTGTGTCTCTCTTATGAAGTCACGTCTATAATTGATTCATAATTTAATAACATGGGGCTATCCTTAGAGTGAAAAAAATTTGATTTTGGGCAGTGGTCTTTACTAAAGAGATTTTACTGGTTGCAGCCAATCTGTTGAATCTTTGTGCAAGCTTCAGTATAAAGCTAATCTTTAGGTGTCACATCACTATGTTTTTTTATTTTTATTTTTATTATTTTTTTTTTATTATACATAAAAATATGCACCATAGATGTGGCCCAACCCATCACCCTCCCTCCACCCAAACCTCCCCCCTCCCTTCCCCTTCCATGGTCCTTTCCTCATAGTCTTGTGGTATAGTTGGGTTATAGCCTTCATGTGAAAGCTATAGTTTAGCTTCATAGTAGGGCTGAGTACATTGGATACTTTTTCTTCCATTCCTGGGATACTTTGGGTTGAAAATTATTTTGTTTTAGGAGATTAAAAGTCCATGACCATGCTCTTCTAGCTTGAAAGGTTTCAGCAGAGAGATCTGCAGCTATTCTGATATTCTTCCCCTTGTAGGTAATGGTTTTCTTTCGTCTGGCAGCTTTCAGAATTTTCTCCTTCAGAGTAACTTTAGTGAAATTGATTATGAGGTGTCTGGGGGATGTCTTATTTGGGTTGAGTCGTGCTAGAGTTCTGAAACTGTCCGCTATCTGAATTTCAGAATCTCTTGGCATATCTGGAAAGTTCTCCTTCATAATCTCATGGAGAAGAGACTCTGTGCCTTGTGAAGCAACTTCGTCACTTTCGGGGATCCTTATAAGACGAATATTGGATTTCTTCGAATTATCCCAGAGCTCTCTGAGAGAGTGGTCTGTTTTTGCTTTCCATTTCTCTTCTTCTTTG
>CAUYPK010067421.1:0-56809 GCA_963574355.1 Loris lydekkerianus | reverse complement strand
AGTTGCTCATGTCTGTTAGAGTTTCTCTTATAAATTGAGGTGCGTTGTGGTTGGGTGCATAAATATTAATAATTGAGATCTCATCATATTGAGTATTACCTTTAGCAAATATGAAGTATCTATCCTTACCCTTAATTATTCTGGTTGATTTAAAGCCTGTTGTGTCTGCAAACAGTATTGTAACACCTGCTTTTTTCTGCTTTCCATTTGCCTGGAATATTGATGACCATCCCTTCACGTTGAGTCTATATTTTTCTTTTAATGTAAGATGCGATTCTTGGATGCAGCAGATATCTGGCTTGAGTTTTTGTATCCAGTCAGCCAACCTGTGCCTCTTTAGAGGACAATTTAAACCATTCACATTAAATGAGAATACTGATAAGCCTTTCGAGAGTCCAGTGGACATTTTTAATCCTTTTGCGACTGTGGAAGTTGGAATTTGATCAAAAATTTTCTGGGTGTGTTTACTTTTGTGGTGGTGAATTACGCTGGTCTTTATGGAGGATAGGTCTAAGAATGTCCTGGAGAGCTGGTTTATTTGTGGCAAATTTCTTCAACATGTGAATGTCGTTGAAGTATTTAATTTCTCCATCATAAATGAAGCTCAGTTTAGCTGGGTACAGGATCCTGGGTTCAAAGTTATTTTGTTTTAGGAGATTAAAAGTCGATGGCCATCCTCTTCTAGCTTAAAGGTTTCAGCAGAGAGATCTGCAGTTATTCTAATATTCTTCCTCTTGTAGGTAATGGTTTTCTTTCATCTGGCAGCTTTCAGAATTTTCTCCTTCATATTAACTTTAGTGAAATTGATTATGATGTGTCTGGGGAATGTCTTTTTCGGGTTGAGTCGTGCTAGAGTTCTGAAACTGTCTGCTATCTCAATTTCGGAATCTCTTGGCATATCTGGAAAGTTCTCCTTCATAATCTCATGGAGAAGAGACTCTGTGCCTCATGAAGCCACTTCGTCACTTTTGGGGATTTCTATAAGACGAATATTGGTTTTCTTCGAATTATTGCAGAGCTCTCTGCAAGAGTGGTCTGTTTTTGCTCTTCATTTCTCTTCTTCTTTGAGGGTGTTGGAACGTTCGAAAGCTTTGTCTTCAATGTCAGAAATCCTTTCTTCTGCTTGCTCCATTATGTTACTGAGGGATTCTACTGTGTTTCTCAGGTCTTTGAGGGATGCAACTTCTTGTCTCAATGTGTCAAAATCTTTGGTCATTTGGTCTTTGAATCCATTTTATTCTTGAGATAACTTTTGGAATTCTAATTCAATCTTATTTGCTATCCAGATCCTGAGTTCAATTTCTGACATCTCAGCTATTTGTTTGTGCATGGGGTCTTCTGCTGTTTCTGCCCTATTGATACTTGAGGGAGTTGATCTACTCTGATTATTCATATTGCCAGAGTTTTTCTGTTGATTTCGCCTCATGATTGTTTTTCACCATTGCCTCTGGCTGTCCTCAGAGTTGGGGAGGTGTCTCTCCCAGATTAGACCCTAGCGGGATTACTCTATTGTTGCTGGATCTTTGTAGGGAATGACCCTGTGTAGTTCCTCTGGGGTTGCTCTAGCTAGGGAGTTCTGGTTGTGGAAGCAGCTCTGGTGTGTGACACATCCGGATCCAGCAACAAGGCTGGGGGTGGTGCGCACGGTTCTGGGAGTGCCTGGCACCCAGTGACTTTGGCACAGAGAGCCCAAGGCTCCAGCTGTCTCTGGCCAGGGGAAGGGCTCTGCGCAGAGGCAGGGAGGGCTCCAGAGGGCACACAGCTACCAGAGTCCCAGGCCAGATGAACAGGCTAGTGTGGAGCCTGGGAGGACACAGGAGGGAGGATGCAGGGTTGCGTGGCTCCTGCCGTTCCTAGTCAGGGAATGCGGAGGCTTGGTGGGTGCAGGTCATGGGTCGGGGGTCGCTGCACAGCTCTTGTAGAGGTCTGGATGGTGCCACGCCCAGGAGTTTGAGGTTGCTATGAGCTGTGATGTCATGGCACTCTACCCAGGGCAACAACCCAAGGCTCCAGTATGCCAAAACCATCTCACTCTGCCCAAACCATCTCACTCTGCCCCTAAGGATTAAGGCTATAAGGCAGTTCAGTCCCCGCCTTTAGGCTGCTCAGTCACTAGGTTATGTTGTCCCGCCCGGTCCTTGCCCTGGAACCCTGAGGGTGGAGCTTGTCGGGGCAGTTCTTTCACAATGGCTTCCTGCGCCCAGCTCAGTGGCTCATTCTGGGGCCCCAGACAATGCCCAAAGTTCTCCACACTCCTGCTCAAGCTCTCCCCAAGGCAGCTCAACTGAGCGCCAAGTCCAAGAACACCAAAACAGTTCCTAGGTAAGGCCTTTCTGGTTTGCAGTCTCACTGCTGCTTGTGCTCACGGTTGCCGGCGTGATTAGGTTGATTGAACACACACAGCCACTTGCCAGGTTTCTACTGTTTTTGCCTCCTCCTGGGGTCCAGAAGTCCCTTGCTGGCTCCCTATATCCTCAAAGGGATGATCATAGGCAGATCCCACCGGCCAGAGATGTCTGGAGTCTTGTCTCCCCAGGCTTGCCGTGCCCAGTTGCAGGGAAGTTGTTACTTGGCCGCCATCTTTAATCCAAAATCCTCATCTCCATTCTTGTGATGCTTTACTAAGAAGAATGTGTGCCATCACAATCCAGGTTAATACAAAAGATGATTCATTTTTTTTATTGTGGTCAAATTGACATAACATAAAACTAGCCATTTTTAAGTATACAGTTCAGTGGCATGAAGTACATTTTTTGCAACTGTCACTACTATCTAGTTCCCAAACATTGTTGTCATCCCAAAAGGAAACCTCTTTCCCATTAGCAACCACTCCCCATCTCAGCCTCTGCAGCCACAAAGCTGCTGCTTTTTGTCTATGGATTTATCTATGTCTGCTGCTCCATATAAATGGAATCATACCGTGAGTGGGCTTTGTGTCTCACTTCTTCCTGTTTCTATAATGATTGTAAGTTCATCCTGTGATACACATCAGTGTTTCTTTCCTTTTCGTAGCTAAATTATGCTCCCTTGTATGGATAGAGCACATTTTGTTTATCATTTTATCTACTGATGGACATTGGCTCGTTTCCACATTTGGCTATGGTGAATAAAGCCGCTGTGGACACGTGTGTACAGGAATTAGTTTGTGGACCTGTTTTGTTTGTACCTAGGAGTGGAATTGCTGGGTCATATAATAATTCTACATTTGACTTTTTGAGAACTCATCTCGTTAATTTTTATTGTGTATAGTGTTAGATGGTTTGAATATGCCATGAGTTAATGGTCTGTTTTGCTGATGACGGCATGTGGGAAGTTCCTGGTTTTCGTAGTGTGAACAGTGTGTGGTGGAGGTACACACCCAGGGAGGACTTGTCACGTTGTAAGCTGTGTGCATATAGATTATATATCAGTGTATTAATAGGCAGTGTCACACTGTCTTTCAGGTGGCTTAGATACGTTTTGCTCCTCAGATGTGGTGTGAGCACCTGCTGGTTTCCACAGTGTCATTTCGCCTGGAAGCTGTCATTTTGGTGCAGAATGGTTCTGTCTCATCATGTTTGTAACTTGCATTTCCTCAAGAACTAATAAGATTGAGCATCTCTTCATATGCATTACCTGTGCAAGTCTTTTTCTAATTCATCGAGGAGTTCTTTATGTATTCTAGATTCTAAATTTCTGCCTGTTATACTTTGCACATTTGATGTCCAAGCCTTTCCTTTTGATCACAGGCGCCACCCCCTTATTTTAATTTTTAAGGTTAACTGAGTTCATTACTTTTTATCCTTAGGATATTGTATTTTCATGTCATAGTTAAGGGTAAAGAAATCCTGTCCTGTCCTGAGATCATGAAGATTATCTTCGATATATTAAGAAGGCTTTATGTTTTTTGTCTTTCTATTTAGGCCTCTGCTGTACTTGGAACTGATTTTTTGTGGAGGGGAGAGAGGCAGTTTTATATAAATAAATACTTGTCCCAGAAGCATCTATTAAAAGTTTAGCTTTTCCCCATTAATCTGAAATGCCACCTCTGTCATATATTGAGTGGTATTTTTTCTGTGTCTCTGTTCTGTCCTATTGGATTGCCTGTCCCTCCCTGGTCCGATACCACACTGTGCTAATTACTGCTGCTGTTATGTGAGTCTTAATACCTGATAGGACAAGCCTCCACCTTGTATTTTTTTCCAGGAGTAATTTTACACTTCCTCTTTAAAAAAAAATTCTGTTTCTCTTTCTCTCTTCCTTTTAAATTGCGAGCTACGTCTGTATAGAAGAATGCATAAAATTATATATATGTGTGCTCACACAGACACATGCAGCTTAAAGAGTAAATATAAAACGAAGTCTTGTGTGACCATAATCCATGTCAATAAGTGGAGCTCCTCTCCCTGAGCTCACCACTGTCCTGACTTGTATGATCATTAGTTTCTTTTCTTTACAGCTTTACCACCCATGTGCATGTCCCTAAATAGTACAGTTTGGTTTTGTTTGGTGTTGCTCCATTTGAACTTTCATAAATGGAATAATTCTATGTTTATCCTTTCTGCATCTTGGGTCTTTTGTCTGATCTGATGTTGGAGGTAACCGATCCATTCATTTTCACTGCTGAATAAGCCCTTTGTACTTTCTTTATAAAGTTTAGAATCAGTTTGTCCAGTTCCCCAAAATAACCTTTTAGAATATTGACTGTGATTTGCACTGATTCTATATATTTATTTCTCGAGAAATTGACATCTTTATAATGTTGGAGCTTTATGTCCTTATTCTATAAGCTTTTCTCTATTTTTATTTTTTACTTTTAAAACTTTGCTGTTAAAAACTAAGGCACAAACCCACCCATTAGCCTAGACCTGCATGGGGTCAGAATCATCAATATCACGGTCTTCCATCTCCATATCCTGTCCCACTGGTAGGTCTTCAAAGGTAGCAACAGGCGTGGAGCTATTGTCTCCTATGATAACAGCATCTTCTTCTGGAGACCTCCTGAAGGACATGCCCAAGGTTCTTCTTGAGGAGGTGCAACTCTTTTCAGAATTATATCTGTCATTATTGGCTTGGCTTCTTCTTTTTTATCATAGATCTGCTTATAAGCGGATAATGTGCCATGAACATTCCTCTCTGCTAATGAAAACCTTTTAGTTGGGGTCCATGTTGCCAAACTTTTTTTTTTCCTTCTTCTTCTTTTTCTTTTCTTTAAACAATTTTAGTTTTATTCTTCTTCTTCTTCTTTTTTTTTTTTTTTTGCAGTTTTTGGCCGGGTCTGGGTTTGAACCCACCACCTCTGGCATATGGGGCCAGTGCTCTACTCCATTGAGCCATAGGTGCCGCCAATGTTGCCAAACATTTTAAAGAATTAGTTGAGGTCTGCAAAACCTTTTGCTAAATCTTTCACTGTGAATTTTCTTGTGGATTCACTAGACCATAGGAATTTTTCAGCACCATTTTAATCTTAGGGGACTACCATAGTACGTGTGGTGGGTTGTTGACTGAAACATTATTATATGGCATATGACTGCATCTTGATTGAAAACCACGGAGAACTCTAGAAGGTAGAAGGTGGCAAATGGTTATGGACCTTAGGATAGGAAAATAGCATATCAGTAGGCAGCTTATGGCCCCCCAACCCCACCCAATAGAAAAAGGCAACCCAGACCCTATGTTTTCTAGGGTCAGCAGAAGGTGGCCCAGAGGGGCTCGTCCCCCCACTGCAGGTTGACAAGTGTCCCACTGATACTACCTGGCAGAGCTAGCACAGGAGAGCGATTGGAAGCTGGAAGTGCACAGCCAGAGGTGTGCATGAGACCCCCCCTCCCCAGCTGGAGATGTGCTGCAGCACTGTAAGGGTACTGGCAGGGCATCAACACAACAAGAGAGAAGACACAGGGTCACCGACATCAGGAGTGAGGCAGGATGCATCACCACAGGCCCTACAGCAATTGAAAAAATAAGAGAGAGTAGAAAGAACTTTATGCTTATAAATCCACAACTTAGAAGAAATGGACCGATTCCTTTAAAGCACAAACTATGAAAACCCAACCAAGATGAAATAAGTAACTGAATAATTCTGTAGCCATTAAAGAAATTAAATTTGTACTTAAAAATCTCCTGACAAAGTGGTGTATGGGCTCTCTTGATTTCACTGGAGAATTCTACCAAATGTATAAAGAAAAATTAAAACTAATTCTTTATAAATTATTCCAAAAAATGGAAGAGAACTTCCTAACTCATTTTATGAGCTCAATATTACCAAAACCAATTAGATACTTTTTTTAAAAAAAGAACTATAGACTACTGTCTGTCATCAACTTAGGCACAAAAATTCTCAACAAAATATTGGAAAATCCATTGAACAGTTTGATGAGAATATTCCAGATTGTATATGAACCCCACACATTGTACCCCTTGATTGCACTAATGTACACAGCTATGATTTAACAATAAAAATAAATAAATTAAAAATATATATTGGAAGATCAAATTCAGCAATATATAAAATGAATTACATATCACAAACAAGTAAACAGCCCAGGTATATAAACATAAGGCTGGTTTGACATTCAGAAATTAATTAATGTAATTCAATGTAACAAGTTACAGAAGAAAATTCCTGTGATTGTATCAATAGATACAGAAAAGCATTTGACAAAATTTAATACCTATTCATGATAAAAACTTTTAGAAAAATTGTAATTCCTCAACTTGTTATGGAAAGATCTCCATAACAAAAAACCTATGGCTAACATCATTCTTAATGGTGAAGACTTAAAGCTTTCCCACTAAGATAAGGAACAAGGCAAAGATGTTCCCTCATCACAGCTTTTCAACATTGCACTGGAAATCCTAGCTAAACTAACGTGATAGGACAAGGAAAGGAGGTTAAGTGACATGGGATGGGAGAGAAGAAGTAAAACTTTCTTTGGAGACATGCTTGTCATGTAGAAAATACCAATCTGTCCCCTCCAAAAAATCTTAGAACTAAATAAGTGAATTCAGGAGGAATACAGGATATAAGATTAAGACACAGAAATTGATCACATCTCCATATACTAACATGTTTCATATATGAACATGTGTAAATGGAAATTAGAAAATCAATGCCATTGTAATCACTGTGAAATGCTCAGGTGTAAATATAACGAAACGTGTGTGGTATGTTGCTTTAAGTTACAAAATGTTGGTAAAATAATCAAAGAAGATCTAAATAGATGGAGAGACACCCTGTTGATAGATTAGAAGACTGAACTTCAGTAAAGATATCAGCCTTCTCCAGATGGTCCTCTAGGTTTAATGCCATTGCTAGAAGAATTCCAACAAGGTTTTTGGGAAGTTTTTTTTTTATTTGAGAAAGGATCTTGCTCTGTCACCCTGGCTAGAGTGTTGTGGCATCAGCAGAGTTCACTATAACTTCAAACTCGTGGGTCAAAGCGATCCTTCTGCCTGAGCCTCCGGAGTAGCTGGGACTACAGGTGTGTGCCACCACTCCTGGGTAATTTTTCTAATATTTATAGAAATGACGTCTTGCTCTTGCTCAGGCTGATCTTAAATTCCTGACCTCAAGTAATACTTGTGCCTTTGGCTTCCCAGAGTGCTGGGATTACAGGCATGAGCCACCAGACCCAGCCCTGACAGGGTTTTTGTTTTTTTTTTTAAATAGGCATAGACAAGTTTATTCTAAAGTTTACATGGAAATAGAACTTAGAATAACTAAAGCCGTTATAAAGTTGGAGGGATATTAGCTCAATATTAAGACTTACTATATAGTTAGAGTAGTCAAGACATGCACACATAAAACAATGGAACAGAATAAAGAAGGTGGAAATAGAGTCACACAAATACGCCCAAGTGGTTTTTGACAAAAGTATAAAAGCAATTCAATGGAAGAATGATAGTCTTTTCAACATATGGTGCTGGGGCATTTGGATTTCCATAGACCTAAAAATGAACCTTAACTTAAGTCTCATACTTTATTCAAAAATTAACTCAAAACAAATCAAGACTTAGATGTAAGACTATAAAGCTTCTAGAAAAAAGCAGGAGAAAATCTTTGGGACCTAGAACTAAGTGAAACATTTGTAAACTTGATTCTAAAAGCACAATTTACAAGGGGAAAAAAATGATAAATTGGGATTCATAAAAATTTAAAAAGATTTGTGCTTTGAAAGACCCTGTGAAGATGAAAAGACAAATTAAAGACTGCGAAAAAATATTTGTAAGCCACACATCCTATAAAGAACTGGTGTCCAGAACATATAAACTCTCAAAACTCAACAGTACAAATCCAAGTAATCCAATCAGAAAATGGGCAAAAGACATAAAGAGGCATTTCACTGAAGAGGGTATGCAGATTCAAAACAAACACAAGAAAAGATATTCCACGACATCACTAGCCACTGGGGGAATGCAGATTAAACCCACACTGGGATACCATTACACATGGCTACCACAGAATGGCTAAAATCAAAAATAGTGAAATACCAAATTCTGGTGAAGACATGGAGAAACTGGATTCTCACCCATTGCTGGTGGGAATGTAAAATGTTACGGCCACCCTGGAAAACAGGCACTGTTGGCAGTTTCTTAAAAAGCTAAACATGCAACTCCCATGCGACCCAGCAGTTGCACTCTTTGGCATTTATCACAGAGAAAGGGGAACCTATGTTCACACCAAAACCTGTACATTAGATTTTATAGTAGCTTTAATTATGGTAGCCCCAAACTGGAAACAGCTCAGATGTCCTTCTGAGTGAAAGGTTAAACACAGGCGCTTCCATTCCTGGAATACTACTCAGCCATAAAAGGAAGAAACTATCAAATATGTGCAATTTGAACAAATTCTAGGGATTGTGCTGGTTAAAAACCAATCTGGAAAGGTTATATACTGTTATTATCCCATTTAAATAATATTCTTGAAATGACACTTTATAGAAATGGAGAACAGGTTAGTGGCTCCCAGGATTAGAGCTTGGTGAGCTCTGGGGGCTTTATGGGACCCACAGCAAGGCCTGGGCGTTCTGTGTCTGTTCCATTTGCTGTCCAGACCCCCCCCCCAAAAAAAAAAAACCTACCCTGTGCTACAGTTTAGCAAGATGTTACTGTTGAGCAAACCATGCAAGGGTCCACAGCTCTCAACGTTAGTTCTTAAAATGGCATGAGAATCTGCAGTTATCTCAAAATGAAGAGCTTAATGAAAAATAATTTTCTATGGATTTGGGGGGTATATTTTCCCAACAAGTTTAATCATCAAATGCAGGTGCCCATCTTTGTAGCTCTTGTCAAACATTATAATGCAGAAACAGATTTGGAGAGCAGCAGCAGCCTCTGAGCCTCCCTGTTTTCTCCTTAATAATGGGTTTCAGTGTTGTAACTTGTTTTTGCCAATTTAGACATGTGGGCTGAGGCCAGAGAGGTATCCTCACTGTGCTTCTTTACATGCACTTCCTGTTGGGTGGTTTGTTACAGGAGGTGCTGATGGACAGATGCCTCTATTCATTAGAAAAATTGTTGATACGTAGTACACTGGGAACTTTTATACTTTTTAGTGCTTTTCCCCTCCCCCATTTTGTTACATTTCTAAGACTAATCTATTATTTCATATGTAAACCTGTTTTAACTGTAGCTGGCCTGAAGCTTATCTTCCCACTGGGGTAAAATACGTCCCCATTCTGTTTTCTCCTCTGGCTGAATTATTATGTATTTGCCTGTTTGTCCCCCAGGGGTTAGTGGTACGTGCTCGAAGGCTTCTCCTAATGGTAACAGTTACAAGGGACCACTTAGCAAACACTTACTACATGCCAGGCACTCTGCTGGGACCCTCATCTAATCCCACAACCATCATAGAAGACCGACGTTAATCATCTCATGTTACAGTTAAGGCCGGCAGCTGTGAGGGGACCTATGTGGGGCACATGGCTGCTAGAGCTCAAACTGGGACTGTTGCACCAACTGGGAAGAGCTGTCCTAGGGGATACTATGGCCTGGGTCACCCACCAAAGAGCATAGGAGAGGACTTCTTGTGCATGGTAACCCTGGCTTGGCAGCCTGGAGCCCTTTGCATCAAGGGTGGGAAAGGCACAGGTGATAAGGGGATCTGGGTGGTAGGTGCCATGTTTGGCCAGCAGGAGCTGGGGCCTTGGGGAGACATTGGAGTAGTTAGGACTGTGGGGTTTTGCTGAATTCAGGCACCTGCCCTGGGGGGTGTTGGGCATGTGCCCTCCTGCCTCAGGGCCTGGACTAGGTGGGGTGGGGATCCACATTTCCCCACACTGTGGGTCTATCAGTGGAGCACCATCAGGCTAGAGAATGCTTAACCTTCTCTAAAATCATTGTTCCTGCTGGGCCTGGCCAATGAGTGGGCAGGTTACACGTTTCTGGAATCTGGTGAACTCAAGGCAGAAAGAGAATGTGCTGTTTGCTGAGCTCTTACTGAGTCCTCAGAGGGGACTGAAAGGTGGAGTCCTGTGTATAGTCACCAGGAAATGGGCTGGCCCCACAGCCACTGGCACAGGTGTAGTGAACTCATCGGCCCAAACTCAGTGTCCAGCTCCAACCCTGGGTCTAAGTTGAGGCTTCCCCATAAGACCAGTGGCCCCTCGGCTGGGCTCTTCCATGCAGCAGCATGGTTGCTGTGGTGCCTGTCAACCCCATTGCCCAAGGGGGTCATCAGCCATGCCCACAGTGCAGGGTGAAGGGTCTGCTGCCCTCTCCTGGGTGCAGGCACAGGTGACTCTGGTGAGGACAGCGTCGGGAAGGGTGACATGGTCAAGCGGCCCAGGAGTGAGCTGGAGCAGAGTTCACTGAGGAGTGGACAGGGCCGGGGGGTGGTGGCTGAGTGGCTCCTGACTGTCCCATGGTGGCAGGGCCAGGGAGGGAAGGACCATGATTCATGGAGGAAGCCAGACAAATGGAGTGATGTCTTGGGGACTTGGCCACAAAGGTACGAACTTCCAGGTCATAGGCGCTGGATTGACCTGCAGAACAGTGCCTGCTTCACCCAGCTGTCTCACCCAGCTCAGGCCACATCACCATTGTCATCGTCTCAGCCATCAGTGCTCACCTGTCACTGTCTGACAGATGCTGTTCTATGTGCTCCTTGTTCATTTATCCAACAACTGTCAATAGTGCTGGTCATGTATTAGTGGGATCCAGGTGGCAGGGTTGCAGCAAGAGCTTCCATTCCAGCGGGAGGAGGCATAATATTTACTCTCCTCCAATTCTTATAACACCTTAGGAGGCAAGTTCTACTATGGCCTCTGCTTTGCAAGTGGGGGAAGACCAGGGAGGCTGAGCAACTTGCCTGAAACCACACAACTTGAGCTGGGGTTGCCTTGGTACCATAGTTCACTCATGTTGCCTTTGAGTTTCCCTGACTCCTCCTGAAACTGGACCTGCTCTGGCCCCTCCTTTCCCAGTAGATTGATGGCCTTTACAGCCTGACCCCCGCGCTGTTGTTGCCCACTTGTCCTGGGGTTGTCACAGCTCCCAGGGTCTTAGACATTGGGGAGCTGCTGTACATATTAATAGTAGGAAGTAGGCATGTGATTCCTACTTACTGCATCAGGATAACAAAATAGAGAAGCACAGAGACAGACATACAGACAGACAGGCAGACAGTCCTATGGCTGTCCTGCCCCGACCCCCAGCAGCCCTGGCCATTGGAGCCTCCTGTGATGATGAAAGTGCTGGGATCTGCACTGCTGTCTATACAGTGGCTACTAGCTGGGGAAGCACTGGCCACCTGGGGTCACTGTGTTCCAGCAGTTGAGGAAACAGAGCCTTGGTTGGAAGAAGCAGCCCTGCCCTCACTGGGGGGTCTTAGCAACCAGTGGGCAGTGTCCTCGTGATGGCTGATGGAGTCATGTCAGCATGGAGCTGATGCTTTTGCTGTCGGTAGCTCTGTTTCACGGATCGGAAAATTGAGGCTCAGTGATTAGTGATTTGCGGATTACCTAGCTGGCAAGTGCCAGAGCCTGGATATGGACCCATGCTCCTGGTTGCAGAGTCCGTTCTCCTCCCTGCCTCTCTGTACCTGCTCACGCCAGCCCTGTAGTCCCCTGTGGAGGGAGGCTTCTTCTCGGAGGTGGCCCACAGGGGACATCCTGTGGGTCTGGGCGGTGGCCTTCCAGAACCCATGCTTGGGCTTCAGCATCCCAGGGAGTAGCCTGGGGCTACCCAGGGCTCCTGGATCCCCATAAGGATCTGCCGAGAGTGGACCATGGCTCTGCATTGGGACACTCCCTGGCCCCACATTGTGCCCTGTATATTGCTGTCCACATGTTAGTTGGATCCTTCTTGAGACTCTGTGGATTGGCCTTGCTCTGGCCTCACTCAGAGGAGGGAAGGGCCTGGCCCCACAGAAGATCAGCCTGGGATCACAGTGTCCTGTGTGGTGTGTTGAAGAAGCTGCCGGGCTCGAGAATCTTCCATGCTGGGCCTGAGTCCAATTCCATCATTGTCCGGCTGCAGGTCCTGCGCCCAAATATACAATTTTTTTGAACATCTAGCTCCAAATTTAAACCATCTTGGAACCCTGTTGGCAAATGAGAAAGTATTAATATATGTCATGGTTCCTAGAATGGTGCTTTTCCCAGAGCGGACAGCACCCTACATTGGACGTACTTGTCGTGGTCCCTAGTGATGGCTGCCCTGACCTCTGGCTGGCTCATCCACTTGTTCCTCTGATGTGGACAGTCTCCTGTGCCAAGCCTGTCTTGGTGTTGAGATTCAGAAGTGGCCAAGACTGCTGCTCCCATTTTAGAGGGGACCAGAGTAGGTGGCGGTCATGGGACAGCCTTCTGCATTCTGGAGGTTTCCTGGGGGAGGTGATGCCTACACGGGGTTTAGAAGGATGAGCGGTTTCCTCCCTATAGGAGTGTGTAGAGCAGGTTTCCTGACTGTCTTGGGAGGATGAGGCACGGGGGACAGAGCTGCCTGCCCCACAAGCAGTTCATGACTGCTTTTTCTTGCAACATTCACTCTGGGGGGCACCTCAGCCCTGCATTGGGAAGCTCAAGGCTGTAGGGCCACAGCAACTTGTCTGCTATGAGGTTCTGGGTGGCTCATTTGCCACCAGGAGGGTGGACACAGAGCCCAAAGTACCCTGCAGTTGCCCACAGGTTACGGCAATCCTTGGACTGGACAGAGCCCACTTAAGAGAACTGGCCTCATAGTGCCAGGGCCTGGAGGCCAGCCCAGCCCACCGAGGGGTGTCTGCCAGACTGGGAAAGATGGCTCAGTTCTCTCTCCAGCACAGCTTAGGAAGTGCTATAGAAAGTGCTTCAGATAAGGTAGCCAGTGACAAGGAAGGTCTGCTGTGGTCAAAAGGCAGGAGAAGAGAAGGCCGTGTTGGGCCAAGGAGGATGTCACACACTCGGCCTCCCTCTTAAGTACATGGCCATTAACTGTGGTTTATTTTCCTACATCCCTCTCTTTTCTGGTTATCCTTCCTCCCCCAGATCCTCCTGCACCCCCTCAAATGTGTGTGCACATACATATGTACAAGCACTCACATGCACACACACAGGTGTACACTCCGACACGCATGCACCTGGAAGATGTGCCTGTATGCACATAACACACATACACACATGCACACACAACACACATACACACATGTACACACATAATGCACATGTACACAGATACACACGCACACACATACACGCACACATGCACACATGCACACACGTACGCACATGCACACACATAACACACGCACACACATACATACACGCACACACACACATGCACACACAACACGCATACATAACATGCACATGCACACGCACACACATACACGTGCACACACGCACACACATGCACACGCACACACATGCACATACATGCACACACGCACAAACATGCACACATGCACACATACACATGCACAGACATATGCACAGACATAACACACATACACACATGCACATGCACATACTGCACACATGCACACACGTAACACACATACACACATGTGCACACATACACAGATGCACATATGCACACCTTCCTGTCTGCTTCTCTCGTTGCTCAGACCAATCTGCAGGGAGGGAGTGACCCGGTCCACCCAGCCTGCTCCTCCTCCAGCTCTCCCCCTGCCTGTGGGAAGGTGCTAAGAAGCTTGCAGATCCTTGGCTCTCTGAGCCTCTGTGTCAGGCTCACTAAATCAGGTTTTTGCCTCATTCTGTAAGGTTAGGCTAAGACAGTTCATCACCTCTGGCTTTTAAAGACAGAAAACAGTTGAGCATGTGGTGGGTAGGAGGCCCAAAATTTGCTTCAAATGTGACTTAGGAAAACTCTTCTTGTAGGAAAGAGTCTTAAATGAATGGTGCTGGAAAAACTGGACATCCACATGCAGAGGAATAAAGTCAGACCTTATCCCACACCACAAACAAAAATTGCCTCAAAATGGATTAAAGATTTAAGTGTAAGATCTTAAATGGTTAAACTAAAGAAAACGTGGGGAAAGCGCCTTGACTTTGGTCTTCATAATGATTTGTTGGACATGACCCCAGAATCTCAGGCAGGAATCAGCGGTTGTCTGATGGATGCTTGCGTTGTTCCGTCTCTGGCAGGCAGGAGCCTCTGGGAGACGCCTCCTGAGTCCTTTGACGTGGAGTCTTCTCTGCCCAGACCTGGAATCTGTTTTTCTCCAGAGCCCTGGTTCCTTTTAGTGAGAAACTGTTTAGAGACCACATTCTGGGCACTAGTTGTACCTTATTGCTCTCAGATTTGCTGCTATTTCTAGGAATTTACTGCAGACAGAACTGGGACATTTTTTATAAGATGAAATACATTTTGAGCTCACACTGGTACTTTCAGGTCAAATTCAGTGCTACAGGATTTCTTGTTCTGTTTTGTTTTGAACAGTACTTGATTAACTTTGCATCTTTCTCTCTTTTCTCCCATGCTGAAAATCTCAGTTCTTAATGACATCAACAAAAGAATTATTTGCTTTGTCCCACAACACCCCCCACCCCATCTTAGGGTAACACTGCCCCTTTACTGCTGCCCACCACTAGCAGTGAGCTCCTTGCTCACCTGGCCTCAGGTGTGCCTGAGTCCTGGCCGTGGGCACAGTTCTTGTCTGTGAAGTTATGCTGGCAATTGGATATACACTTAAATCCATGTGCTGCTTTTTACTTTTGATTCGTAACAGGTTTTGAATCTAACTTTTGTTTCACATGTTTGTTTTGTTTTTTTGAGACTGAGTCTTACTTTGTCACCCTTGGTAGAGTACCAGGGCTTCATCGCTCACACACATAGATCAAACTATTGGGCTCAAGAGATCCTCTTGCCTCAGCCTTCTGAATAGCTGGGACTACAGGTGCCCACCACAAGGTCTGGCTATTTACGTGTATCCTTATATAAAATATTAGCTTGGCTCAGAAGCATCTCTGCAGACCAGGGTATGTACAGGAGATGTTGCTTCGCCCCCAAATCCTACAGCTGTGTGCTGGACCCTCAGTTTGCCCTGTGGGGGCTGTTTGTACTCAGGACCAGTCTGTGCACAGTTTGAATGAGCAGATAGACTCATGGGGTCATAGTCTCCCTGCCTTTCTCCAACAGACACTAGTACACTACACACCCTTTCTCCACCTTGCTTTTTCCATTTACCATCATGTTCTGGAGACTACATCTTAGCAGCTTGTAGAGATACTTAGGGGAGGACTTTTGACAGCATGATGGGTTTTGGAGGTAATCTGGGCTCAAAGTGGTGGTGTGGGCAGAGATCATGAATTCACTCACGGTGGCTAAACATGACTTAGTCTGGCCGATCTCACTATAACTCAGTGAGCAGGACTTCCCTCTGCCCATTTTTTAGAGGAGGAAACAGAGGCTTGCCCAAGCCCACACTGTGGGTGACGTCAGAGCAGGACTGGAACCAGGCAGGCCTCCGCCTCTGAGCCAGGTACCATGCCGCGTCCTGTGTGACCAAGGCAGGGATGGTGGACAGTGCCGTCCCTGGCGAGCCCGTTCTGGGTCCGCCAGCAGCTGGGCTCTGTGTGGTCCTGGCTCAGGGCAGGTGTAGGCTGTGGGGCCCTCCTGCTTGTCCTATAGTTTGTGTGGGGTGTGGCTGCCTGTGCTGGGGCTCAGGAAAATCAGGCGAAGAGAGCTCAGCTCATCTCTGTTTCCAGCGGCATTTCTGAGGATGAACTGGTGTGACTTTAGCCTTGTCTTTTGTCTTGCTTCAAAGGGGGAAAACAAATATGGGATGTAATGGAATTCTCACAGCAGAAAGAAAGGTCTGTGTCCTAAAAGCCTGGAGCTGTCCATACAGGGAGGCAGCTCTGACTAATGTGCTCTGTAAACACGGGAAATCCCCTAAGCCCCGCAGATAAGAATCGCTCCTCAAAGATCAGTGCCATGACCCGTCTGGATGCAGGGCTGTCGGCTCCTCTGGCCAGCACATGCAGGTGGCCGCCTTGGACTGAGCCATGGGCAGTAGGAAGAGCCCCGGGTGGCGCCAGCAGGTCCATGGAGCTGGTGTTGGGGGCAGCTGAGGGGCCAGATGACAGCAAGAAGATTTATCTCAATTCCGGGTCTCTGTGTGATTGTGGTGCCCAGTACTGTGAGGTGGGTGGTCTCCAGACAGCCCCCGAGGTGGAGAAAGATGCCTGTCTATGGCAGTGCTGCTGCAGGGGTGTCTGGCAGAATTTCACATTGTTAAGAGCCATGATTTTTAATTAGGCAGCAGATACATGTAGATGTGGTGCATACAGACAAGATAGGTGAGGGACGCAGACCTTGGCCCAGCACTTATGCCCTCAGACGCCCTGTTTCTCTGTAAGCATGAGTGTCATTCCAAGATGCTCGATGCAAACACGTGCACAGACATTCCTGGGAACACGCGACACATTCTGTTGCATTAATGTTTTTTTCACTTTATAGTCTCTCTTGCTCCAGCTCAGAACATGAGGAGCTTCCCATTCTCATGACTGATCCCCTTGTGTACTCAGAGGAGAGTGGGTGGGCAGGTCCCTTGCAGATGGGCCTGCAAGTGGCATCATGGCTTTGGGGATCAGCGCTTGTCTGTCAGCGCCTTTATCCAGTTGTGTTCTCTTTGTCCCTAGGGGCTGTGTGCAGGGCTGTGGGGTATGCTGACCACCCAGGGCCATGGGACACCTTCAGCTTGCTGGTCCTGGCCAAGGCGGCACAGGCTTTTTGTGTCTTCACTTCAGAGACAACCCAGTTTGGGTGCTGTGTGGCTTTGGGCTTGTGTCTGTCCATCTCTGGGCCTCCAACTCTGTATTTATAAGATCTACACATGGTAAGAGGTGGACTGCTGTTCTCCCTGGCCACAGTCACATTATGTCTTGTTTGTCTGACTTAAAAATGGACTGGAATCCACTGTTGCCAATATGTGGAGGCTGGGAGATAGCAGGAAAGATCTGGATTCCCATCTCCTTTTGAAAATCTGCATGTCATGCTACATGGGCCTGCATGCACCTGGCTGGTGGGGTTTGTACCCCCCCAACCCCTGTGTGGGCCCTGGGCCACCAAGGTTGCAGGTTTGCAGCCCTGTCTGTCTCCTGAGTGCTGAGGGCACCTCCAGCTCTGTGTGGGTCCCTTAGGTGGCCATGCTCAGGGACTGTGGTGGGTCCCCTGGGTACTTGCAGTAAGGCTGGGAGGAGAGCTCTGATCTCCTAGGGGCCAGGCTCATATATCTGGCCTTTTACAAGCTATGCATTTTCATTCAGGATAAAGGTTCAGACCAAATTAATAATACTGTAAAATGAATCTGAGTTTGCTACATTTCCCTATTCAGAGAGCCATGTGACCTCTGTGGCAATGGTATCAGCTGCCCCTGGGTGTCCTCAGACCCCAGATGTGGTGGATAGGGCATCCCCTACCAGGCCCTCAGGCAGGTCCTGGAGCCCCTGCCTGCTGGTTTGCATCTCTGCTTTTCAGCTCCCAGTGGGGCCACTTTGCATAGGATGACCAACCACCTGTGTTGAGGAGTGCTGCCTGCTTCCCCTCAGGCTGTAGTAGCATAGGCTGCCTGGGACCTTGGGATTGCACATGAACAAGGTGCCTTTAGCTCTGGAAAACATCCCTAGTCTCCTGGGAAGTGATGACAACTGGAGGGTGGAGAATGCCTCTAGGGCCCCCCACCTCCCACCTTGACCCTGGACATGGCCTGCGTAGGGTGGGGGATTCTTTCACTGTCCTGTGAGACTTCCAGGTCACACCCTAATGATGGCATCCTGGTGTAGCAGAGTGGCATGGGGCTTTCAGAACCTTGAATCCTTCTTGTATTAGTAACAAGAGCACCTGTTATGGACTGCAGAGAACAGGGAGCCTGTCTGGGAACCTGCCAGGGTCAAGGGGTCTTTGGGCCTGGTTTGACGTGATGGGTGACAAGTCCTGAAGGATTTCTTGGTTATGTGAGAATAGAGACTGGTCAGATGGGTAAAGTAAGACAGGGCTGTGGACTCTGTAAACCCCATTTTACGTCTGAGGAGCTGGACACTAGGGGTAGATGTGCTTGACTTACGATGGCCTGCAGAGAGGTCAGCCTGATCCAGGCCCAACTTCAGACAGTACTGTGGCCATCTGGTTCTTCCAGGCCTGAGCGAGTGACAGTTTTTGGCTGAGTCCCCTCCTGTATTCACTCACTCAGGCCTTGGTCCGGGCCCCAGCCAGCACTCAGTGTGACCCCAGACAGCTGGTCTCTTTTCTCCCTCCAGGAATTAGATCTTTAAAAAAGGTTCCTGAATCCCAGTCTTAGGAGAAGGGCATTTGTGGTGCCCTGCCTGACTTCTGCTGTGACAGGGGTCACCTTGGCTGTTGGGGCTCCAGCCATCCCACGAGGGGGACCTTCCCCTGTCTCTGTGTCCCTGTTTCTGAGCCCTGTGGTGCAGAGGCTCTGATGAGGTTTCCAGCCTGAGCTCGGCTCCCATGTGTGGATGCTGAGGCTGAGTTGGACCACGCAGTAAACACCGTTTGCTGCTTCTGCTGTGCTGAGCTTGCCTGGGCCCGGGAGGCTGCATCACTGCTGGTGGCCATTCCTGAAATGTGCTGGTTTCTTCTATATGGTCTGTGTAAGAGATGAGGTGAGGTGAGGGATGGTTTTCAATCCACTTCAACCATACCTGTCACCCCAAGATAGAGCTGCATGTTTGCTGAGTGAGTGAATGACAGCCAGAAGGACCACCACCCTGCTTTGGCCAGGCCGGCATTCCTGTTTTGTTGCTCATGTCGGGAGGTAGGAGCTGTGTGTGCCTCCTTCCCAGGCATCCCCTGGCACCAGCATGATTCCCAGCACAAAGGGAAAGTTCTGAAAGTACTTGTGAGGTGGGTCAGAGCTGAGTCTGCCTGGCCGATGGTTGGAGCTTGGGTCTCCTCATGGCTGTTCCAGTGGCTCCAGGGACTCCAGTGGCAGCTGTTCACTCTCCCCCGACACCCTCCAAGGGTGGGTGTCAGCAGGGGCTACGGGTCTCGATGGAGCAGCTCCCTACCCCTGACCCCCTTGGAGGGTGACGCCACCCTCCTTGGAAAGGGGTGATTGGGAGGTCCTGTGCCGCCAGGCTTCGTCCCGAGGGCCAGGTAGTGACGTTTGTCCTCATCCTCACGACAGCTGGGGGCAGGCAGCCTCATGTGCACAGGGTGCAGTTGGCATTTGCTGTTGAACCACCTGGACCCAAACCTGGCTCTGTCATTTACACACTGTATGGTCCTGGGTGGGTGGTGACTTAGTCTCTACCTCAGTCTCCCCATCTGCACATCTCCTCTGTGGATTGTGGAAGGAGGAGGAGACTTGAAGACCTCCGGGAGCACCTGTGAGCACCGTCAGTGGCCACTGGTTCCCCTTTGCTCTGGCCCAGTGTTGATTATAATGTTCACTTTTCCTTTCTTTCAAGATCAGATTTGTTTTTTTCTGATTATGAAAGTAAACATACTGATTACAAGTAAACAATACATTATTCCTTCTACCTTCCCCATGGACAAGAAAAAATACAAAAATGTGCTCAGATTCCCATACCCATGGCTGCCTACACCATGGTGCATGGAGTTCCATCTACCACAGATATATATTTATTTAGGAAAATCTGTTTATACCATATGAACTGTTTTGTAACTAATTTTAAAAATAGGCTTTTGTTTCTTAGAGCAGTTTTAAATTTGCAGAGATACTGTGTGGAAAGTGCACAGTGTTTCTACATTACTCCCCCACCCCACCCCCACCGCCCAGTTTCCTCTAGTGTGGTTCATTGTTGCAATTGACTGACCAGTATGGACACATTGTAACCTAAAGTCTGCAGTTGACACTGGGGTTCACTCTTTGTGTTGTAGTTCTGTGGGGTTTTTTGGTTATTGTTTTTGTTTTTGCAGTTTTTGGCTGGGGCTGGGTTTGAACCCGCCACCTCCGGTATATGGGGCTGGCATATAATGACATGCATCGACTATCATGACATCGTACAAAATAATAATTTAACTGCAGCCCCACCAGCCAGGTGCATGCAGGCCCATGTAGCATGACATGCAGATTTTTAAAAGGAGATGGCAATCCAGATCTTTCCTGCTATCTCCCAGCCTCCACATAATGGCAACAGTGGATTCCAGTCCAGTAAATCCCCCTGAGCCTGACCTGTTCCTCCCTGTCCTTAACCACAGACAACCACCTATCGTTTTACTGTCTCCATAGTTTTGCCTTTTCCAGAAAGTTCCATATTTGGAGTCATACAGTGTGTAGCCTTTTCAAACTGACTTCTTTTACTTAGCAGTATGCCTTTAAGTTTTCTCCATGTGTTTCTGTAGCACAGTTCTTTATAGCCTTGCATAATCTCCTGTTGCCTGGATGTATCATATTTTATCCATTCACCTACTGAAGGACATCTTGGTTGCTTCCAATTGGTGGCAATTATACACAAAGCTGCTATGAACATTCACGTGTAGGTTTTTGTGTGGATGTTAAGTTTTTAACTCATCTGGGTAAATACTAAGGGGATGATTGCTGGGTGATGTGGTAAGACTATGTTTTGTTTTGTAAAACCCACCAAACATTTTCCCAATGGCAGCGCATGAGCTGCCTGTAGCTCACTCCTCACCAGCATCTGGTGGTGTCAGTGTCCTGGGTTTTGGTCATGGTACCAGGCATGTAGCTGCTCTCATTGCTTATTTGCAATTCCCTCATGACATAAGATGTGGAACACTTTTCATATGCTTATTTGCCATCTATAAATTTTTGGTGAAGGGTCTGTTCAGGTATTCTGCCCATTTTTAGATTGGATGGTTTGCTTTCTTATTGTTGAGTTTTAAGAGCTCTTTGTATATTTTAGATACAAGTTCTTTATCATATATGTGTTTTGCAAATATTTTCTCCCAGTCAGTGGCTTGGCTTTGCAGTCTTTTAACAGTGTAGGTAGTGAAGCAGAAGTTTTTAAGTTTCATTAAATCCAACTTTTTTTCTTTTTTGCAGTTTTGGCCGAGGCCAGGTTCGAACCCACAACCCCTAGTATATGGGGCCCGTGCCCTCCTCCTTGAGTCACAGGTGCTGCCCAAATCCAAATTTTTTTTTTTTTTTGCATTTTTGGCCGTGGCATGGTTCGAACCCAAAACCCCTAGTTTTTGGGGCCGGTGCCCTCCACCTTGTTTCAATGGGGGTGCCAAAATCAAACTTTTTTTTTTTTTTTCATGTATTGTGCGTTTGGTGTTCATTGCCAAACTCAAGGCTCTAGCTTTCTTCCAACGTTATCTTACACAAGCTTTATTATATTTTAGTTAGAACTGTGATCCATTTTGACTTAATTTTTGTGAGTAAGGTCTGTGTCTAGATTTTTCCCCTGTGGATGTCCAGTTGTTCCAGCACCATTGGTTGAGGAGAGATACTGCCCTCTCTTCATTGAATTGACTTTGCTCTTCTGTCAAAGAGCAGCTTACTATAGTTATATAATCTACTTTGTGGCTCTGTATTCTGTTCTATTGAACTATTATGTATTCTTTCATCAATGCCACAGTGTCTAGATTACTGTAGCTTTCTAGCATGTCTCTCTTTTTTTTTTTTTTAGATAAGGTCTCACTCCGTCACCCCAGCTAGAGTGCAGTGGTATCATTATAGCCCACTGCAGTCTCAAACTCCTGGGCTCAAGTGATCCTTCGGTCTCAGCTTCCTTAGTAGCTGAGACCACGGGTGTACACCACCATGCCTGACTAATTTTTCTATTTTTTACGGAGATGAGGGTCTCACTCTTGCTCAAGCTGGTCTTGAACACCTAACCTTAAGCAATCCTCCCACTTCAGCTTCCCAAAGTGCTAGGATTACAGGCATGAGCCACCTCACTTGGCTATAGTTTGTCTTCAAGGTGGGTAGTGTGAGTCCTTTGGATTTTTTTTTCCTTCAATGTTATATTAACTATTCTGAGTCTTTCAGTTTGCTGATAGCTACGTAACAACTTTCTGGGATTTTGATGGGGATCGCATTGAATCTATAGATCAAGTTGCAAAGAACTGTTATTTTGATAATACTGAGTATTTCTATCCATGAAATACTTCCTTTTCAGAAGCTAAGGTAAATGGCGTTGTGTTTTTAATTTTTATCCTTTTTCTTTCTTTCTTTCTTTTTTTTTTTTTTTAACTAGAGCAGTGTCTTTATTGACCAGGCAGCCTACTTGAGGGGGATGAAGCGGGAGGAGTGGCTGGCCTCAATGCCAGGCCAGCCGCGCTTCACAGGCCTGTAGGTGATGGAGAACTCCCCCAGGTAGTGACGGATCGTGTCAGGCTCCATCTCCATCTGTGAAGGTCTTGCCATTGTAGACACCCACCATGCTGCCCATCCTGTGGGTGTGTCTTCACCCCTGCTGGCCTCTCCATGGGCGGTGCCTCCTTCTTGGCCTCAGTGAGTGCTGCTTGCTGTGCAGGCCTCTGTTCAGCTGCCACCTCTGGCAGGTACTGTAAAGCTGCATCAGCGGCTCATAGGACACATCCAGAACTGGTCAAGGTCTGTGCCATGGTAGCTGAAAGTCCATTTCTCCTTTTGCTCCACTTCTGCCATCCTGTCACCTTCCTGGACTGTGTTTTAAATTTCTGATTTCAGTTCATTGCTGGCATATAGGAGAGCTATTGGCTTTTGTATATTAACCTTCTAACCTGTAAACTTCCTATGATTGCTTATTAGTTCTAGGAGTTGTTATTGTTATTGATTCTTTGGGATTTTCTACATAGATAACCATATTATCTGTTAAGAAAGAGTTTTATTTCTTCCTTCCAGTCTACAGATCATTTATTACCTTTCCTTGTCTTACTGCGTTAGCTAGGACTTTCAGTAGACTATTGAATAGGAGTGATGAGAGGACATTCTTGCCTCGTTCTTATTCTGAGCAGGAAAGCTTTGTGTTCTCACTGTTACATATAATGTTCCCCTATAATCCCAGTTTGCTGAGTATTTTTTTTTAAACCATGAATGAGTATTAGATTTTGTCAAATGCTTTTTTCACATCTATTGATATAAATGTTTTCCTTCTTAGACCTGTGGATGTCATAGATTACACTGATTGATTTTAAAGTGTATCAGTTTTGGCCTAGAGTAAATCCTACTTGTCCATGTTGTATAATTTTTTTTTTTTTTTTTTTTTTTGAGACAGAGTCTTACTGTGTCACCCTCGGTAGAGTGCTGTGGCATCACAGCTCACAGCAACCTCAAACTCTTGGGCTTAAGCAATTCTCTTGCTTCAGCCTCCGAAATAGCTGGGACTATAGGTGCCCACCACCAATGCCCGGCTATTTTTTTGTTGTAGTTGTCATTGTTGTTTGGCAGGCCCAGGCTGGGTTTGAACCTGCCAGCTCTGGTGTATGTGGCTGGCACTCTAGCCACTGAGCTACAGGTGCTGAGCCTGTATAATTCTTTTTATACATTGTTGGATTCAGTTTGCTAATATTTTGTTGAGGGTTTTTGCATTCATGTTCATGACAGATATTGGTCTTTAATTTTCTTTTCTTGTACAAATGTCTTTCTCTTGTTTTGGTATTAATGCTATTCTCATAGAATGATTTAGAAAGTGTTCCTTCTGCTTCTGTTTTCTGAAGATATTATATAGAATTGGTAATATTTCTTCCAAAATCTTGGTGGAATTTACCCCTGTATCGATCTGGGCTTGGTGCTTTTTGTTTTGAAAGGTTAATAATTATTGATTCAATTTTTTAATAGATATAGCATATTCAGATTGTCTAACTAATGTTGTGTGAATTTTGGTAGATTGTGTATTTTAAGGAATTGGCCTACTTTATCTAAGTTATCAAATGTGTAGGTATAGAATTATTCATAATATTCTTTTATTATTGTTCTAATATCTATTCAATCTGCAGTGATATCCTATCTTTCATTTTTGATGTTAAAAATTTGTGTTTTCTCTCTTTTTTTTTTTCTTGGTTAGCCTGGCTAGAGATTTATAGAATTTCATTGATCTATAAAGAACCATCTTTGGTTTCATTAATTTTTTTCTATTAATTTCCTATTTTCAATTTCACAGGTTTCTACCCTAATTTGTTGTTGTTTTTTTTTTTTTTTTTTTGCAGTTTTTGGGTGGGGCTGGGTTTGAACCTGCCACCTCTGGTATATGGGGCTGACATCCTACTCCTTTAAGCCACAGGCGCCACCCCACCTAATTTTTGTTATCTCTCTTTTTTGTTGTGGTTGCTTTGGATTTAACTTGTGCTTCTTTATATTTTAGTTTCAAAGGGCAGGCTCCGTGGCTCATGCCTAGAATTCTAGCACTCTGGGAGGCTGAGGTAGGTGGATAGCTAAGCTCAGGAGTTCAAGACCAGCCTGAGCCATAGTGAGACCCCATCTCTAAAAATAATAGCTGGGTGTTGTGGCAGGCACCTGTAGTCCCACCTACTTGGGAGGCTGAGGCAAGAGAATCACTTGAGCCCAAGAGTTTGAGGTTGCTGTGAGCTTTGATGCCATGGTACTCCACCGAGGGTGACAAAGTGAGACACTGTTTTTTTTTTAGTATCCCAAAGCAGAAGCTTTGTGTGTAGATCTTTTTTTCTAATACATGCATTTAAATCTATAGCTTTTTCTCTAAGCATTACTTTTGCTGCATCCACAAATTATGATAAGTTGTATTTTCATTTTCATTTAGTTCAAAATATTTTTCAATTTCTCTTAAGCTTTCCTCTTTAGTCCATGTGTTATTTAGAAATATATTGTTCAATTTCTAAACATTTTGAGATTTGCTGGCTATCTTTCTGTTACTGATTACTAGTTTAATTCCTTTCTGCTATGAGAGCATACATTGTATGATTTGCATTATTTTACATTTGTTCAGGTGTGTTTTATGGCCCTGACTGTGGTCTGTCTTGGTGAATGTTTCATGAGAGCTTGAGAAGAATGTACATTCTGCTGTTTGATGAAGTCTTCTATAAATGTCAATTAGATCCTGTTCATTGAGGTGCTATTCAGTTCACCTATGACCTCACTTATTTTCTGCCTACTGGATCTGTCAATAACTGATAGAGGGTTTTTTTTTTTTAAGACTTCAGCTATCATAGTGCATTTGCCTATTTCTCCTTGCAGGTCTACCAGATTTTTCTGTGTAACCCATTTTTTTTTTATCTAGTGGACTTACAGCGAACACTATCCAATCTCCATAGATGGATGGAGCCCCATTTTATACGAACTTGAATTCCACTCTGTAATTAACCAGTCACCCAACAATTGGGGGTTTTATACCTGCTCAACTATGTTCAGCATTATGATAAATAGCGTGGCAGCCACATCTTGTGTATAAAACTTATTTCTATAGAGCAGTGGTTCTACCGCAGGCAACAAAGTGAGACTCTATCTCTAAAAAACAAACAAACAAACAAACAAAAAAACCGTGGTTCTCAGCTTTCCTAATGCTGTGATGTATTTTCATTGTTACAAAGGGGTCATGACCCACAGGTTGAGAACCGCTGCTATAGAGGAAATACCAGGGAAAAAACAACCCAGCTGGTTCAAAGAGCTCTCACATTTTTAAGAAGGAAGTTCACTTTCACCAACCTAAACCTGCAGGTGTTGGTCTCCACACAAAATAGATTCTGATTCTGAAGCTCAGGGTTGTCCTGGGCATCTAGGAGATACCGTGACATCCAGGATGGGGCACCTCGGCTAAAGGTGGACGAATGGTCATTCTGGTTGGAAGCTTGAGAATACATGAGAGGAATTTCTGATCCTCCACCCATTTCCCTAGATGGACAGGGGAGAATGGACACTCATTCGTACCTCCCTCTGGAACTTCATCCATATGCCCTCCCCCAACCCTGGGCATTCCTGTGCTGTCTTATCCAAGGCCAGTCTTAAAGAAACAGTTATTCAGCAGTGCTTGATAAAGCATGGTAAGGGGGACTTTATCCAGGAATCACGATAGGTATAGCGACCTCTGCACTGGGGTGTTAGAATGGGGGTGGGAAATCGGGCTCAACTCCAAATATACCACAGGCCAAAGGGAATTTCTGCCCAAGAGCAGGTGGGGGGGGGGGTCAGGTCGGTGGATAGACTATGACCAATGACCAAGAGAAACCATCCAGGGTCAGGGGTGTTCTGGGTAAGTTGACCTAATAGGAATTTTGCTGAAGACAGGTCAGGGTGACCATACATCACTTGGGGTGGTCAGGGATGAGGAACCTGATCCGATATGGAGGAAGATCAGATAACGGTGATCAGGGAGTTCTGGCTAACCTGAATGGCAGGATTCTTTTCAAGGAAGTACACAGTTGGCCTAGAAGATGGTTCAGGGTCTGACTAGTGTTTAGCTGAGCAAAGAATCGGGTTAAGAAACCCACCCCTCAGGCACGATGGTGGCAGAGGTACCCAGAGGTTGGTAGTCATCATGCCCCTGATGTGCCAGCAAGTAGGCACCTTGCTTTCCTTCACAGCCAACCCTGAGCCTGAGTTATTGTTGTTTATAGGGAATTATTTGGAAACTTGCAGTCAACAGAGAAATGGAGTGAGCATTCACCCAAACAGTGGAAGAGCCTAAACACAGTCTGGGGACACTGTGTCTGGGTGCCGAGCTCTTGGCACACGGGGCCCCTCTGTCACTGGGTGAGACACAGCACAAAGCCGACAGAGCCTCCAGAGGTCTGCTGGGGTTGGACTCTTCCTTTCTCTGAGTTCCAGTGGCAGGCCAGTGGGCAGTGGAGAGAAACTTCGCCAGCGTGCTAAGTTCCTCCAGAGCCGTTTCTGAAGCAGGCTGGAGGCTACTTGTTGGTTGCGCCTTCCCCCATTTATAGCATCATCTGGAAGTCAGAGTGCATGTTGGTGTGCGTGGGGACGGCATTCTACATCCAGCGGGGGCTTCCTTTAATGCTCTGCATTCATCACCCATGATTCCCTTCTGTCCCTTGTCAATACATATATGTACATTTTTTTCAGACTTACTGTTGGTACACATGTGCTGATCTGTGTGTGCTCTGTTCTTTTGACAATACAGAGGTATAAACATGTGTCCTGGGTCTGACATTTCCCCTTTAAAATTTTTCAAAAAATTAAAAAAATAGGTTGCAGAAATGCTGGATGTGTTAACTCAGTTTGCTTTCTTTGTTACTGGAAACGGTTCTGACGTGTTAATCTTGTCTGGGGTCGACATCATGATGCTTTTGTTTAAAAGTCACAAAAATTCTTTTTTTTTTTTTTCCTTTAACCTCAAGGGACATTTCTAAAATGCAGAAATGTGGATTGATGGAGGGGGATCAGACTGGAGGTCCTGCATGTCCCCTCTGCCCCCCTGCATGGCCCAGCCCTGGTGGGCGCCAGGTGTGAGGGTCTGAGGCTCTGGTTGGCTGTGGACACCCTCCCCCCTTGGGTGACTGCAGATCTGAGAACTGGTTGAACCTGTTTGCTTCAGTTTCTTTGCAGGGGTGAGGGCTAGGACGTGTTTACCTGTCAGGCTACCTCCGGCTGCAGTTCCACAATACATTAGTAATGTAAGCCAGTGAAAAAGAATAAAAAACCCATAGCCTGCTCATGGGACTCATTGAGATCTTCATTCCTGGGGGATCCTGAGACATGTGAGCATTTTAGCAGAGCTGGGAGGGAGGGTTCTGTTGGGGCTGGAACCAGCAGAAACAATTGCAGCAGCTGGCAACATGTTACCATGCCCACTTCACAGATGGGGTAGTCCTGGGAGACTCAGTCCCCTGGGTCCCTCCAGGTGAGGTTAGGCATTGTACTACTCCTGTAATGTGATCATCCTTGCCTTCCCTTGCCCCCACAGAACAGGAAGCCCTTGGGGTTGCAGGGGGTCCAGGCTGGGGGTCATGACCGCCTCCAAAGCTCTGTGCTCCTACCAAGGAGGGGCTGAGCTTTGGGTGAATGAAGGCCCCACGTTGCCAGATTTTTTCTTTTTAAATTTTTTCGAAAGAAAAGCCCAAAATTTAGATTTATGAATGCTCTCAATTTTTTAATGTTGGGAGCTAACTTTGAAAATGGTAGCAACATCAGCACATGAAGAAATAGAAAACCCCAAATGGACCAAGGACTCCACTAAGTGAGTTGAAACGGCAATCAAAGACCTTCCCTCCCAAAGAACCCAGGTGGTGTTACTGGAGAGTTCTGTCAAACTTAACAAACTGTCCACTCTTTTCAAGTTGCTCCAAAAAATAGAAACCAAGAGAAAGTTGCCAGGTCATGATATGAAAGACCAGTATAATCTCAGTACCAAAGCTTGATAGGGACACGAAAAGCAAGGAAAACCATGGGTCTATTTCACTATGAATATGACGCAAAAATCCTAAGTAGTCAACAAATCCAACAGTGGGCTTTAAAACACACACACACACACACACACACACACCCTCATCAAGTAGCATTTATCCAAGCATTATTCAATCTCACAATACTTGATGTAAATCACCACATTAATAGATTATAGGAGAAAAATCATGATATATCATGTAGGTGTTGAAAAAGACTTTGTTAAAGCTCAATAACCATTTACTATAAAAAAGACTTAGCAAACTAAGAATAGAAGGGACATTTCTTAGCAAAGGTCCTATAGTCCAACACAGAGCAAACGTCCCTAATGGAAAAGCTTAGGTTGCACAACCTTTAAGGGCCCATGATAAGGCTTTCTGTGGCTGCTGCGTGGTTTGGCTTGGCTTTAGGGGTCCTGGCAGTGCCATCTGGGAAGAAAAACAAGTAAGAGGAGTAAGAATTGGAAGGGACGAGAGAAGACAAATGTTAGGAATCAGCAGGAAAACTCTTAGATGGTCGTGAGTGTTCGGCAAGGGTTGGTGTAAACCCAACTTCCAGAAATCAGTACTAAGAAGCCCCTAAGTATGTACAATTTCTATTGGACGATTTAAAAAACTAATTAAGTAATTTAAAAGTACAGAGTTCTTTCTGTCACCATCAAGATATTAAATCTCTCTCTATAGAACGAAGAAAGAACAGAACTCAGAGCGAGGCGGGTGAAGGGAATGAAGGAAGGGGGGGCAGTAGGCACGAGAGAGCACGGTAGTAATGAGAGCGCAGAGCTTAGACAGATGCCGTTCACAGAGCAACACCCACCACAAGGTGGGACTTACAAACTCAAGGTCACATGAGACTTGTGGGGCGGTTTAAACCCCAGGGGAGGACAACCTCATCTGAATAAATGGAAAGGAAGTGTATGTTCTTGGATGGAAGGATTTAATATAGCAATGTCACTTCTCCCTGAAATGAATCCGTACATTCAAAGCAATTCTAATGAAAATCACAGCTGGATTATCATGAAGCAGTAAAATATAAAGTTTGCAAATAGCTAAGGATCTTGGAAATGGAAGAATAAAGAAACAAAGACTTAGCCACTAGAAGCTAAAGGCACACTAGATGTTAGGTGCCGAGTGGAGGTCGGTGCTATGCAGAGGATGGCAGAGCATCGTGCCAGCAGGGAGCTGAGAGAGATGAGGTTCACCCTAGAGCTGGATGCTTAAACACTACATGGGGGCAGTTTAGTGAGGTGGTTAGGGGCAAGGACTGTGGAGCCAGGCTATGGTTGGGAATCCAAGACAACTGCTTACTAGCTGTGTGACCTTGGGCAGTTCCTTAACCTCTCTGTGCCCCAGTCCTCCTCCCTCCTCTAAATGAGGTTAATGGGAGTCATGTCACAAGGTTGTCATGAGAATTAAATGCGTGACTACATGTAAAATGCCATTAGTTTCCTAGGCTGTCATGACAAAGTACCACAGACTAGGCAGCCCTAACACAGGGATCTCTTGTTTCATAGCTCTGGAGGCTGAAGCTCAAGGTTAAGGTGTCAGGGCCAGGTCCTCCCGAGGGCTGCATGGGAGAGTCTGTCCCAGGTCCCCTCTTGGCTGGTGGGTGGCTGTCTCCTCCCTGTCTGTGAGGGTCTCCTTGCCCTTTCTTAAGGACACCAGCCATATTGAATGAGGGGCATGAGCCTGTGATCTCATCTTAGCTAATTATAGCTACAAGGACTCAATTTCCAAATAAGGTCTTATTCTGAGGTCCTGGAGTTAAGACTTCAAAATACAGATATTGGGGGATACAATTTGACCTGTATAAACACCTGCCTGGCATGTAGTATGCTGTAGCATAACGGAGGGTGGATGATTAGGGGGCTGACCGTCTGTGGAAAAACAAAACCAGACTCCCATGAGATTGACTGAAAATGTAACTATGTATTTAGCAGAAGCTAATTTCTAAGGAATTGTCACCCCCTGCCCCTAATCCAAATGTTGAAACCTGGACCCCCAGTGTGATGGCATTTGGAGGTGGGGGGAGGGGAGGTCATGAGAATGGAGCCCCATGATGGGGTCAGGGCCCTAATTAGTGGAGAGCACCCTCTCTGCTGACTGTGGACACCGGCCCACCAGGAGTCCTCCAGCCTCTGGCACTGAGGTATTAATAAGTGTCAAGGGCCCATTGTTTAAGCTGCCCAGCTTTGTTGGTGTTTTGTTAGGCAGGCAGAGGAGATCAGAGCAGAGATGCAGCAGAGTTGCTTTGCTTGGTTGTGGAGAAGTACTCTCAGGGCACAAACCATAAAGCAAAAGAGAGATTACATTAAATGAAAGATGTCTACTTAAAGAAGGACATTCTTATGGACAAGTTGATAGATGACCAATTGTAGGCAGATAGTTGCTACATCTGAAATTGACAAGAATGGTATCTAAACCACAAGGAATTCCTGTAGATCAGCAGGAAAAAAGGTATCAACCCCAGTATCAAGACGGTCAAAGGATGTGAACAGGAAATTTGTGGAAGAGGAAATACACATATATAAACCCTGGAAAAGAAGCTCAAAGCTTAGTGATGAGGGAAATAAAAATGAAAACCAAACAGTAGTTAAGAGATACAGCCCAGATGTATCAGTGCAATGTGGGTAAATTTAAGATACATTGTACTCTGTGAAGAAAAGGAAGAAACAGCATGAACCCTGCAGCATAATACCATGGGGGGAGAACGCACACAGCTTGAGATTCTGTTTCCTAAGAGAAAACACTCAAAGGGAGATACCTCAAATATCTTAGAGCAATTGCTATGGGCAGGGAGGGTAGCGGGGGTGGAGTAAATGTATAAATAAAACAAGAACGGGTCAGGGTACGTCCTACATATTTACATCTGAGGTTTAAGAAAAGAAGCTGGAACAGGGTGTTCCACAAATCACATGCGTGGCAAGACTGACAGTCTGTGGTTGTCAGGACCAGTGGGGTCTGCAGCCCAGAGACCCAGCAGGCACTCCACTAAGTGTGTGGCCACAGCTGAGTGAGTGGTAAGGGCAGAGGCTGGGGCTGTGGCCTCTGGGTGCCTAGCCCTGCCTGGGTGCCTAGCCCTGCCTCCCTCACCCCTGCTTGTGTCTCTGGCCGAGATGAGCCTTCTCAGGCTCTGGGCTGGAGGAGTCCCAGCTTGGGGAGACGGGCTCCGTGGGCATCTGTGCAGTTAGGAGGTGCTGAATTTTCCTTTTGAGCCCGTTGGTGAGGCTGTATGTTCTGGCTAGGCAAGCCCTGTGCTGGGTTTGCATCCCACTCAAGGCATGTCTGCCCTTGACTCTGTGCTGGAGGCGTTGGGTGCCTGCTGCAGCCCCTCAGGCAGCGGAAAGACCCAGTGCTCTAGAAGAGCTCAGCAATGGAGGTTTGGCTTTGTAGCATGGGCAGCTGATCTTTCTATGACTGGCCTTGACCTTACTTGCAGGCATGATGGCATCTTGTAGGACACTCTCTGACCTCAGGGACGTGTACCTTCTACTCTGGGGAGAGGAGCACGGTGGGTGAGTGGTGGGTGGGAGCTCTTTAGCATCCTCTGAGGCCTCATCTAGCTGGGTTGGCTGCCTCCCCCTGGCTGCAGGGCTCTTTCTGCTAAGCTGTGTGTTGGGGCTGACAGGGGCTGCCCTGCCCACTCATCCCTAGGTTGCTTCGCCCAGGGCATCTGGCCTTCCCAGCTGCCTGCTGTAGCATCTGGTTTGACATTGGATCATGGAGACTGAAAAGGAAAAGCCTGGTATTTTACCCTGGGATTGGGGCTCTCTACTAGGCCCTCCTTATTCTAGGGCAGATGGACTGGACAGGATTCAGGTTAGATCCTGTTTCCATGGTAACCCCTTATTCACAGGGGCTCAGAGGTTCAGACTCTGCCTCCTGCCAGAGCAGGGAGAGGACAGGGCTAAGGTCAGGAGAGCCCCTGGGGCTGACGGGGTAACAGCAGGTCCCATCAGCCCTAAGTGACGAGTGCTCGGAGGGCTTACCAACAGGTTATGTTCAGGGCATTCCAACATTTGCTTGCAAGTCAGGAATTAGCTGCTTTTAAAATGGCACTTGTGTGCTAAAGTTTAGATTTAAAAACAGAAAACCAACATTTTCTTTAAATTACCTGTGACGAACATTTATAATATTTTTATTTAATGGGGAATAAAAAGCTCAGGATGGTGCATCCCTATTTGCATATTTTTTCCCCAAAAATATATCAAGTTAGGATCCTTCGGTGGCATTTTGTTCTCAGGGTCAGATGTTGTCGTGGTTATGTCTTTTTTTAAAGCATTGATTCCACGGCAACTACTAGGAAGCCACACCTTTGAAGAGTTAGTGTGAAAGGGGAGACTTCTCGGTGGAAGCTGTGGGGTCTGTGGGGAGGCTGAGGAGCCCCCAGCCAGGAGCAGGCAACGAGCTGGTGTCTGCTGGCCACAGCTGTATCAGCAAAACTGGGGAAAGCACTCCTTGGACCGGCTCCCAACCCAACCTGGCTGGGAGGACGCGGCTCTTGGGGAAGACCCTGGGGTTGTGGTGCCCTTTCCCACCTTGTCCCTGCATTGCTGAGGACCAAACCAGCTGAGGCCAGCCTGGTGGGGGTCATGGGGTGGCCAGGTTTGCCCAGAAGTAGAACCTGATCCTAGACAGGTAGAGAAGAAAGGCCTCCTGTCTTGTTGACATTGGGTTCCTGGGGAACTCTGTCTTGACCTCCCTGGGCCCTGAGAGCTTCTCCAGACAGATCTCATTTTGCCAGTGAGAGCCAGCTCCAAGGAGGGCGCTGAGACCCTCAGTGTGGAATGGCTGCACAGAGCAGGCAAAGTGCTGCTTCTACTGCCTAGACAGGGGCCGACAGTCCCACCCAGCATGTGCTGTTGGTGCTGCCCTAGAGGCAGGAACAGGCCCTAGGGGATGCTCTGCAGTATTCAGAGCATCCACTCCAGGCCCCACTACCTGGGATCAATAGCTGCACCCTCACTGGCTTCCTGAACCTCAATTTCCCCTTCTTTGTATAAAATGGGAACAGTAATGGGGTCCTATGGTTGTGAAGTTCAATATTGGTTAGACTTTCCTCTTGGGTGGAAGGAATTTGGCATGGCCTGAGGATTCAGAGTGGCTGCTAACATTTGGAACAAGTAGGTGTAGTGTTTTCCCAAGTGACAAACTCCATCATTTAAAAAAAAAACAGAAAACCAGACATAAGTTAGTTATAGGACTTCAAAAATAGCAAGAAGATAATAATAAATAAATAAGAGAGAATTGTTTCGGCAAGCAGGGGGTTTTGTCCAAAGACTCAAATGAATCCTAGTGGTGTTCCAGTGTTTTGGCACTGGCGGAAGGGGGATTCTAAGTCACCCCACACCATGGCGTAGCATGTGTGCTGTTGTGCCGTTTGTGTGCTGGCAGACCTGGTTGTCTGAAGTCGGGCAGATGTAGCCTGCTGCCAGCAGACATGTGCCTCCTGTGAGTTTCCCTGTCCTGGCCAGGCATGGAGGGCTCCCTCCCCTGTGTGCTCAGACCCTCACACTCGAGTTCCCAGGTGTCCCCCACCTGCCCTCCCCTGCGGGGACCTCATACTGGCACTTCTGCTCTGGCAGGCATGCTGCGCCCCAGGGTTTGGGGGAAGGCCATTGATGAGGCAGCTTGGGGAGAGGGGGAGAGTTCTGGAAACACATTCTAAGGTGAGGATTCCTGTGCAAGTCACCACCTGCACTTGATGTGGCTGGGAAAACCTGGAGCTGTCAGAGGAGAAAGGAAATGGCATTTCTGGGAAGATGATGGTGTTGTGGTTGGGCTGTTTTGCCCTCCCTGTGCTGTAGTGGATCTCAGGCCCCTCGCTGGGCGAGCCTGGCCCTCTCTGCATGCATGGAGCATATTTAAACATTTTGCCAAATTACTCTCTTTCATTTCTTTGGATGAGAGGCAATGAGTCTTAGCGTGTGTAACTTTGGAGGTGCATCTGGCACATCCCTTAAACGTGCCTCTTCAGAGTGTTTGGCTGTGAGCAGAGAGGTTGTTCGGCCCCATAGCTTCCTCATGCGCTGTAGGTTTGGAGTCTGTGCTACACTCTGAAAATCATGTTTTAACATTTTAAACTCTAGATTTTGTCTGTTTTGGTTGCTTTAAAAATACTAAAATTCTTAAGTCTGCCCTTATGGGGAGGTGTGGTGCTTTCCCAAATGACAAATCTACATCTTTAAAAAAATAACAGATACATAAGTTAGTTACAGGACATTACAAAACACAAGTCAGTATAAGTAATAAAAAAAAACAAACCACATTCAGATGACCCAACTCCCATCCCCTCTGTAGCCAGAGACAGTTGCTGTTAGCATCATGGGATACGGCTTCTGGGTTATTATTACCTTCCCAAAGTGTTTTATCAACCACTTGTCTCCACTGACAGCATTGGGAGCATCTGTTTTTTTAATCATATGTATCAACCTTACTATTTTTAATGGCCACACAATGTTATATATATTATATGGAAGTACTATAATTTATTTAATAAATCCTCTATTGTATTGTGGGGGGCTTGGATCTAACTTAAATAGTATTTCAGTGCATATTATTACATATATATCTTTTCATAATCTAGTTGTTTAAGTTCCTGAATATGGAACTGATTGTTTAAAGGGTAGTCATGCCACCTGTGCTGTTTTTCTATCCATCCACCCATCCATCTACTCACCTATTCCCCTTACAGGTTCACTTATCTGTCAATGCATCCACTGACTCATCTGTCCTCCCACCATTCACCCATCCTCCTATCCATCCATCTAACCACCCACCCACCCATCCACCTATCTATCTAGCCACATATCTACTCACATATCCATCCTTCCATCCTTCCATCCATCCATTCATCTGTCTGCCCACCCATTCATCTATCCACCACTCATCCATTCATCCATCCACCTAACCCATCCAACCATCCATTCACCTACCATCTACCCACTCATCCATATTGCACCAAGGACCAGCTGAATTAAGCCTGAGTGGCCCTGGGTATCAGATTGGAACAAGTCCATGGTTTTCATTCTCAGAACTTACACTCAGCTAGACAAGGGAGGAATTCAGGAAATCATCACCAGCAGGTGAGTAGCAGAAGGACTGAGCTGCTGCAGGAAGCAGAGGTAGGGGCTCCCAAGGAGACATGACCTCTGAGCCACAAGCCAAGTAGGACTGGGGCCCAAGACAGTCCATTCTCTAGACAATGCACATCGGCCAGCCCTGGTAACTAGGGCTCCTATCTGGGCACTTGGCTGAAAAGAGCTGGCCACATGCACCCCAAAGACACAGGTCTACAGGCCCCCATCTCAGAGCCTAGTCCAGGGCACAGAGAGAAAGACAGAGAGAGGCAGAGACATGGTAGGAGAGACAGGCAGGGAGGAGAGAAGAAGGGGGTGCTGTGCTCTGCACCCCAGGGAAGAACAGGTCTGTGGAGAACTGAGGGCAGGGCTGGAAGCCTGGTGACATCACTTCCCAGCTTCCCAACCTAAGCAAAGTTACTTGGTATCTCTGGTTTCCTTCCCTGGAAAACAGAGGTGATGATAGTTTGATCTCACAGGGACAGGTGAGTATGAAACAAGGGATAGACCAAAGGCCCTTGGCCCCCGCAGGAAGCGGCAGCTGCTGTAGTGTCTTCACATTTCATTTCTTTTGCCAAGCCTGAGTGCTTGGGGGGCCTCGTGTCCCCCAACTTCACACAGTCCCTAATGCAGAAAGGTGCTAAGGCCATGTTTTCTGATGGGCATCAGGTAGTGGCCCAAGTGTGGGATTGTGTATGATTTAAACCTTCCAGAGGTGCCTTCAATGCCATCTGATGCTCTTGAGTGCTAAGAGAGAGGAAGGAATTGAATCTTGTTTCAAAGGATGCAGAAGGTGGGAAAGGAGGATGTGCCTCACAGTGTGTGGGTGGAGCTGACCGGAGCTTGGGCGCACATGCTTGGCCTGAAGACAGTCCATATTTAAGCTGAAGGCCATCAGGGCACTAAAGTTTCCTCCAGAGGAAAATGGGTCCTCCAGGCCTTTTTGGTAAGCAAGGCAGGTTCTGTGGGCTCTGCTGTTCAGAGGTGGGATTCATTCTTCTTCCCTCTCCCCAGGCCATTTCTCTGCTGGCCACTCACCCGTGGAGTTGAGGGGATACCTGTGTGGTCAGTGGAGAAGCCTGTGAGGGTTATTTTAGAGGTGCTTGGAGGAGGTGCTGCTGTAAAGAGGACCAAGCCCAAGCAGGAAAGATGCACCTGGGTGTGAGGAAGAGTCTGCTCTGACTGATGCCAAGGGCTCAACCTCCCTGTTTGGGGACCTACATCTCCCAGGAAAAGGTTTCAGACGACCCCTGCCTTTGCTCAGGCCCAAGTAGAAACCCCACAAGATGAGAAGATGCTGCCACTTTCATCTGCCTTCCCTTCTTGGGAAGTTCCTTCATGGCCCAGTATGTGATTGCAGAAACACAGGGACATTTGAAATGTCCTGGGCAGGAGTGGATGAAGGACTGAGGTGTGTTCCTACAGAGAGCACCAGGCAGTGGGAAGAGGAGCTCACCAGAGTTGCATTTTCAGCTAGATGCGTTTCAGAAAACATGTCAAGAGGGGGAGTAGAGTTACAAAAAGGTCCCTTTGTGTTAGTGAGAAAGATAGGAGATAGCAGTGGCCCCTTTTGGGGGCTGTGCACACATGAAGTGGTGACGTGGAATGTGTTGGGGGAAAGCGGCACCTTTCCTCTCACCCTGAACAGGGGTTGGAGCTGTCTGCTCAGGTCCAGGAGAGAAATGCTCACAGCTGTCCCAGTGGGGTGGGTGTGGGTACACAGTGCCTGCTTGTTTAGTTATGGCATTTTTTGAAGTATTTGGCCATCATAAGTTGAAATATTTTTAAAAGAGGGAGAAATTATAAAATATCTCTTAAAGATATTTCATTCTGAAAACTCTTATTTTGTGGTTTTGAAGAAATGTAATTTAAAAACAGTGTCAGGGTGACCCCCACAGGTGCTCGCCCAGGATGCTGTCATCAAGAAGCACGCCTGCCAGAGGTCCAGATGCCAGGGCAGGGCTTGGGGGCAGCTGGGCCAGGCCCTAAGGCAGGGAGGGGAGGGTCCCAAACACCTGCCCACTGACTCCTCCAGGTACTGCTGTCTTCCCTGAGAGAATGCAGCAAATAGGAAGCTGAGTTTAGTGAGGTTGGGACCTAGAACTCAGAAAAGAAGCATTTTTTAAAAAATAGAAAACAACCACTATTTTGAGTTACCTATTTATATATCCTGGCCCCTGGAGATCCAGACAACACGTCTGGATCTTTGAATATGGTTTTTTTGTTGTTGTTTGTTTTGTTTTGGTTTTTTTTTTGCATTTTTTGGCCAGGGCTGGGCTGGGTTTGAACCCACCACCTCCAGCATATGGGGCCAGTGCCCTACTCCTTTGAGCCACAGGCGCCACCCTGGATCTTTGATTTTGTGTTTGCTTCCAAGTGGCTAAGCAGACCCCAAGTATCAGTGAGCACCTATGATCCGCTGAGCCTCACCTCGAAGTCAGCTGCTCTTGGACTACTGTAGTGCAATGCATTCCCTACCTGGGGTCTCCAGCCTCCCTGTCAGAGCTTCTTGTCAGAGCCATCAGGGGCACCGGGTCCCCAGCGGTAGTTGTTGCATTTCAGGAATGTGATGTGGATGTCCCTGACACCAGTGTCCTGGTTGCAGTCTTGGCATGGTTAAGGGCTCTGGGGCAAGTGCACCTCTCCTTGCCGACTCACAGGTGCCAGCTAGAGGAGCGCCATCTCCTCACTCCCCCTGGATCCTGTTTGCATGGCCCATTTCACATCCAAATTTAGAGCATTGAATGGCCGGGCTGCCCAGCTACCACAGCCTCCAAGCTCAGGTCATGGCCTGTGCTTTCTATGGGAGGCTCGGAACCCACATCTCATTTCTGCATCAAGAGTCTCAGGACACTCATTTGAGGAAAAATGTTCTCCTTGAAAGAAAAAAAAAAAAACATACACACAAAAAAACACATTGTCAAAATTGGTTGTTGTATTATAATAGAACTGTATTTGCTAACATTAGATATATTCACAATCTATTGTTACTTTTGTTTTTTTTTTAAGTGTACCCCCAAACAGTATGTAAGGTGTGATCCCATTTTTGTAAAAACCAAAACAGCAAACGCATCTGTGCATAGAACAGAAGTGGATCAGGAAAGCTGTGTGCCCGCGGCTTGCAGCGGTTATCTCTGGGCAGCAGGGCTATGAAGGATTTTAATTTTCTTCTTTTAACTGTCATAGCTTTTCACATTTTTCCTGACAACTGTGAATTGATTTAAACAAGACTGTGAGTCAGTGAGCACATAGCTTGAGTTTTTAACGTGTGAAGTTAAGGGAGGCTTTGCGGTGCCAGGGCTTCCTGCGGTCACCAACACGTTGTCTTTTGTCTTTCAGTGACATATTCGATGCCATGTTCCCTGTCACTCACATCGCTGGGGAGACAGTTATACAGCAAGGTATGTTCTGCCTTCTCCTCTGAGCCAAAGCCCAAAGGAAAGAAAGGACTATCACCTAAAAACATGTATTTCATAAAACCTTCATTATCTATCCTGGAGAAAATTGACTAATAAAACTTAAGAAAAGTTTGTTGAACAAGTTAACCCACTGTGTTTCCATCATGTTTCTTTCATTACAAGAAATTTATGGGACCCAGCTTTATCCTTAACAATATGTAAGAGGGTGTTGCAAAAGTTGTTTGCAAGAAAAAAAGAGCCATTGTAACTTATGTTATGCATCTTGATGTACGTTGCGTCATACATCTGTTGTCCTTTTTTCTTCCATTTTAGGGAATGAAGGAGATAATTTCTATGTAATTGACCAAGGAGAAGTGGACGTGAGTATTGTGTCATCTGTGGGAGGCTTCACAGTCTATATAGCCCGGGCCCCTACTGAGCTCGGGTCTGCAGATACCTCTTTCTGAGTGATGTGTTTCTAATGTTTTAACTGGAGAAGTAGCATATCCCATTTAAAGGACACTATGAAAATATCCAAAGTGCAATTTGTAATAAGGGCAGATGCTGGTTGCTTTGCTGCCATTGTCTGCTGGCCCTCGGCTGAGATGGCAGGGTGCTCTCGGTGGTCCTGTTAGCCTCAGCTGCGTGAATGAATGCACTGACCACATGAAGTGCTGATGTTCATGTTTATAGTTCCCGAAGTACTGACATTATAGACCAGCAGTTCTCAACCTGTGGGTCGTGATCCACAGGATCTGTATTAGTTTGTGGCATTAGGAAGGTTGAGAACCACTATTATAGACCTTTGTGCTCAAGAGTTGACCAAGCTGTGAGCTTGAGGTTCCCAGAACATTACTTTCTCGCACTTTCACCTATCTCAAGAGTGGAGAGACCTTCAGTTTCATCTAGATACTCATCCTACTTTGGAAGGAGAAGCATTCACTTCTCAGGAGACTCCACCTTGGGCCCCAGGGTTGGAGCCCAGGTGCTCTGGAGTGAAAGGCTGTGGGTGCTCTCCCCCAACCTCCCCCCAACCCCCGGCCCCTCACTGGGCTCCTGCCCTGTGATTAGCAGCCAGGGGACCTTGGTTATGTGGGGCTGAGGGCACCGTCTCTCCCTAAAACCCTCAGTGGGTTTGTTTCTCTAAATCAGGCCTGCGCCTCTGGCATGATGGTCAGGGAAGGGCCTGAGTGACACTGTTGTTCCTGGCTCCTGGATTCTGCCTGGCACTTTGCAGCCCTGGGGTCTTTGTCTGTGCCAGAACCCCTACTACCCCTTTGGCATAATCATCATAAGCTCTTGCTTCTCCTTGGTCTCTGCTAAATGCCGCTTGGTTGTCAGTGGGCACTTCCTATTGCCCGTGTTTCCTCTGTAGGGTTTACTGCAGCTTACAGTTAGAGGAGGCACTTGTTCCTATGACCACTTCTCTGTGATGGGCTGGAAGCCCCAGAGTGCAGGGACTGAGACTGACCAGGGCATTTAAGGGTCTGTGAAGGCCCAGACACTCGCTTGGGCTGGCCTGAGTCACTTCTGGGTCTGGGAGGCTGGCATAAGGCCGTATACCCTTCCCCGTGCCCCTGTGCAGGAGGGGCCCTGGCACTGGCTCTCCACTGTCCAGGTGCCGCCACCCCCATCTGCCATGGGGAGCTATTTCAGGGCCTGGCCTCTGCTCTCTGTGCCTCTGTCCATTCCATCCCAGCTATTTTGGGGCGGGCATTTACTCATTTATTCCCCAGCAGCCCATCTACATCCCCTCTGCCGCCGTGTTTCTGGGAACCCGAGCAGACCCACTGGGCTTCCGGAGCTGCCTGCACAGGAAATGACTCACGGTTCCCACCTCCCGCAAGAGGCACGCACAGAATCGCCTTGAGGCCCGGCCGACCCGGGCAGAGAAAGTCCGGGGTTTCTCTTTGTCACAGTGTGCTCTACTCTGATCTGGAACCCATGGGCTTAGCCCCTGGACCGGGCTCTGGATAGAACTTCACATAGGGGCTTGTGGGTTCTCTCGCCCCCTCCAAAGAAGGAAACTGAGGCAGGAGCTAAAGTCCCCAGGGGCTGCCCCTGCCGCAGAGGAAGTGTGTGGAGGAAGGATGGCTGGAAGGCGGGGCAGCGGTTCTGACCCTGGGCTCAGCTGCCCAACTAGCCACAGAGTCATCTGCTGGCTTCACCCTGGTTTATAAAAAAAAACCCAGACCAGGAAATAGGGAAGACAGAGGAGGATGCAGCCAGCGTTCTGGCTGGGGCTGTCCGAGGAGGCGGCCCTGCTGTGCCCGGTGCTGACACCCAGGCCTGATGGTGGGGCAGGGCTCAGAGTCAGACTCAACACGCAAAAGACAGGGCAAGGATGATCCTGGAGAGGGCCCAGGAGCCTTGCCTGCCCCGTGCGGGGCCACGCTGAGGGTTGGGACACGTAGGGCAGTTGGGGGCTGCTTGTCCTCGTACCACGTTCGCAGCTCAGTCCAGAATCCCATCCTACTCATGGCTCTTTTTCCACTTCACACTCTCAGCCCTCAGTTGATCATGATTCTGGAATTCCCTTGTCTTCTCCTTCCAAGGTGTTTGTGGAGTGCTGGTGTGGACATGGCATTGCCAGGTCCTGAGTGAATCCTCACCAAGGGCAGGACACAGCCCTGCCGTGGGATTGGGGGCTGCAGCTTAGTGGGAGAGATGCCATTAAGCAGGAAGTTAGCAGAGGAGTGTCTTGGTGGCCTCCTGTCCTCTCAGACTCCTACGCATCCTTCCATACCCCACAGGGCTCAGCCTCTCTGTCTGCTGCTGGGCTTTGATAAACACTGAACACAGCTGGTGACGGAGTTCTGGAACCTCCCCAGCCAGCCCGGGATCCCCTGTGGGTCTTGGCTTAGGCCTTTCCTTCCCCCTCGGATGTGTCCACAAAATCATACAAATTCAATTTGATTCCAAAGACATCTTCCAAGTTCCAATTTGCACCACAAGAGCTTAGAGAAGAAATGAAGGAGCTGAGACAACCCCAGGGAGCCTCACATCACACATACTTTGTTCTCTTGAATGAGCAGGTGCAGAAAAGGGCCAGCCCTTTGCTCTGCATCTTTTGTGGTGCCCACAGAGCCCAACATGGGGGCCAGGAGGACAGTGGAGGCGTCAACGCACCAGGTGTATGCAGGGGCCTGGGGCTTTATCCTTTGGCAGGTTTCCTGGGCCCAGGTCCTTAGTGCTTACAGATGGGGGGAGAGTAAATGAGATAATTATCATAAAGTGCTGCCTGCTATTCTGTCTACTATTCTTCTGCCCCCTGTTCCAGCACAGGCACTTACCACCTCCCAGCCACATTGAACTCCCCCACCCCATCTTGTGTCCCCAGCCTATACACCACAAAGAGCTTCTTCCCCAGCAGAGGAAATGGCGCTGTCTATGCCCTAGGCCCAGCCTAATCCCAAGGAGGGGTGGGGACATGAGAGGCCACTGTTGTCATGCCTAGGGGGCTGTCCCCTAGGCAGGAGCAGAGTAGATGCTGTCTTGGCTGGCCTGGCACACTCAGGCCTTGGTGCCAGCAGTCCCTGCTTCTCTAGAAGGCCCTGCCCACCCACTTTCATCTCTTCTCCCTCCACCTTCCCCACTGGATGTCACCACTGCTGCAGTTTGTGCAGCACCAGTGCTGTTTCCGTGGCCCTTATTCACAAGAGTGAGGTGGAGGAGGGATGACTGTCCCCAGTCATCAGCCCCTTGAAAATAAAGGCCCCACAACCCCTGGTGGCTGTCACTGCACGAAGCCCTGGGTGCTGGATTGGGGGCTGGTGGTGAGGCTGCAATCTGCGTGGGGCAGTCACCCAGCCTTCCCACAGATTGCACCGATGTGGGTCCACGAACAGGACTGTGGCTGGTCTCCCTCCAGGCCAGGGATGTGTGGAGGCAATTTGTGAAGGAAAAGAGTGAAGTCACCACCATAGGACTGGAGTTCCCCAAATACATTGTCCAAGCAGATCAAGGCTCACCTGTCCCTGCCCGCCCTGCCCTGGGTTCAGGTACAAAGGCAGCCTTAAGCCACTGGCTGTACCCCAGCTCTAGCAAACTGGGATGTCTGGGCTCCATGGGCAGGTGTCTGTGTTCTGACTATAGCCTCACATTTTGGACAGTTGGGCCCCCGTGGGACTGGCTGTGACTTATGGGGCTATCCCATTGTGGGTGTGCCAGGACCTCACTGCCCCACCATGGTGTGAATGCCAAGCACCTTCATCAGTCTCCTCAGATGTTCCAGCTGGATGGGGTGGGTGGCAGGGAGTGCCTGGCAGGGCGTGGTGGGCACAGGAGCCGCGTGGAGGGAGAGCTCCTATGATGTGGGCGGCCCTTCGTGTACAGGGTAAACACGAGGGGCAGTGTGGTGAAGGCCACATTTAAAGGAATCAAAAGATGCTCAGTAAGGAATCTAGAAGGAAAGTGGCATGTTGGGCAGCGGGGGTGAGTTATGGGGACATATATTATAATAATTACTGTGATTACTGCTCGGGGTAGAATCACGGCAGTCCCAGGCAACCCCGCCAGGCCTGAGTCTGGGAGTCCCACAGGCTGCATTTTGTTTGCTCATTTTCTGTAAACTGCCTTCCCTGGGGCCTGGGAGGGGGGGATGCTGAGCATGGTGCTTTAAGGCTAAAGCAATACTAGTTTATTGGGGATAGAGAGAAGAGAGGGATAGTCACTGTGGGCACTACATCAGATGCCCAAGGACCAGCGGAGTCTGCCTCCCTCTGTTACCCTGACAGCCTCTCAAACAGGTGGGCCTGGGATTGGGCTTCCTGAGCACACTCCCCTCTGCAGGGTGGGCAGCTGCTCTTTGACCAGCTGCACCCCAGGGCAATGACCGGATGACCAGATGCCAAGAGCACCAGGTTGGGTTTAAATTACGGTTTTCCAGAGGCTCTGAAAGTGCCTGCCACAGTATGCATGCTGCCAGGAGCTATAATCCATTTTTCTAAGTATAAAAATATCTTCCAATTTATTTTATTCATGGAACATAGCATTTCTACTTAAAAGGACATCAGCTTTGGACTTTCCATTTCAAGCCCTGTTTGAGGCCTGACCCTTTCCCCCATTGTTTCCAGGCCTTTGTTATTTGAGGACTTCCTCCTGTGCACCCTTCCCCAACCCTTCTGTCCCTCCTGGGCTCCATACACAATGTCAGGAGACTCCAATTGGAGCGAGTGAGGTCCCACCTTCAGGCAACTTGGTGTCCCCCACTGGGAGTAGGACACCCCGGGCACCTTGGTGCTTCATGTGTGTTTTAACCATTGTTAAGTGCACGGTTCAGGGGCATTAAGCACATGCATTGTTGTGCAGCTGCCACCACCATCATCTCCACAACATTTCCAAACTAAAGCTCTGTCCCCGCCCCTCCCCACCCTCTGACAGCCCCATCCTACTTTCTGTCTCTGTGAGCTTGACTTCTCCGGGACGTCAATGAATGGAATCACACAGTGTTTGTCTTTTTGTGTCTGGCTTATTTTGTCCTCAAGTTCTGTCTATGCTGTAGTGTGTCAGAATTTTCTTCCTTTTTAAGGTGGAGTGATATTCCATGGGGTGTAGATACCACCTTTTGTTTCTCCATCATCCATTGGTAGTCGCTTGAGTTGCTTCTAGGTATTACTGTTGTGATTGTATCACCTGCTTTCAGGGTATTGTGTCACCTGCTTTCAGTGTTGGGTACTGTGTGACCTGTGGTCCAGAGCTGGATGGGAAGGTTTTCTCAGCATCTGGGAAGCTACCAGCATCATTTTACTGATGTCATGAGCCCAGGGACCTCACCAGCCCTTTGTGTTTTCTGCTGTGGTCCTTGGTGGCCTGGCTTGTGGTCATAGGTCATTGGATGCAGCCTGGTAGGGGCCGAGTCCTAAAATTAAGGCACATGGGTCCCTCTCCATGCACAGCCACGTGATGGTGTTAGGTGAGAGTGGTGGGGGAGGTTCTGGCTGGCAGCTCTTCCAGCTGCACTTAGATAGACACCATGGATCCATTTTTGGAAGGAGCAACTGAATTTAAGGAGGGTTAATTGGGAGGTCAGCAGCAAATTCCAGATTTGAGTTCAGGGTCTCCACTAAATCCTGCCTCTGGAGCCCTGTTCTACCTGAGTTCTTGGGGGCCAGGGCCACCGTGGATTGGGTGGCATGGGAGGAGGCTTGTGGTACCTGCCACTCACAGGAATGGTCCAGGTATGGCCTAGGGAAACCTCTGGAAGTGGTGGTACCAGCACTGGGGTGCAGAAACCTCACATGCCCTGGTCTGACATGGCTGCTGCAGGGGTCGGGGTCACAGCTTGGGAAGTACAAGACAAAGAGAAGCAGGGGAGGCAGGTGCCAGGCAGTGGGTGCCTATGGGTGGCAGTGGGGACGCTGGCCATCTGGGCCTGTGCTGACTTCACTGCTCTGTGTGGGAGCCTGGGCAGGCTCGAGGGATTAGGGTGGCTGGGGGTCTGCCTCACCAAGCACAGCAACAACCTGATTAGGCTGAAACCACGTCTGTGGCCAGTCCCCAGCCAGATGGGTGATTTCACACGTTCCTGGGGATCCCTGCGCTGTGGACTCCTGTGGCCCTCAGGTCCCCACTGCTGTTACGCAGATGCCGGCAGCTCTCCCCGCGTCTCCTGTCTCTACAATCCCCTGCAATCTGAACCATACTGCTCAAACTCCAGGGCATCATCTGCTGAAATACAGATTCAAGGGTCTGGATGGGTCCAGGAATCTGCATTTCTAGCTGGCTCTGATGTCAGTGCAGCTGGTCCACCGGCCTCAGGTTGGGAGGCCCCAGGCCTCTGGACGCTCCAGCTGTTCCCCACCTGCCGCCAGTGGGTTTCCCACTGCCTTTAGGGTAAACGCTGTGTTCCTTCCCCTTTCCCAGTCCTTCAAGACTTTCCCCCTCTCCTGTCCCATTTGGCATCTCCGCCATCCCCACCTTCAGGCTATAATCTAGGGCCCTCCAGTTCTGCCCCCGTGGGGCCTTGGCACTGCTGTCATTGTGTCTAGCTCTCTTCTAACACATCTTCCTTGTGAGGCTGAAATCCGACCAGGAGAGGGGAAGCAGTGTCACCCTTTCATCCGACACTTGGCCCCTGGCTTTTTTCTTTCTGGGCCTTTTTGGGTGAGTGTGTGTGTGAGCATTTGCCTGTGGCCAGCAGTGCTGTGCAGGAAGCAGGTGCTTGATCAACTCTGAGGGGTGAGCAGAGGAGGGAACGGCTGGCCAGAGCTCTGTGAGAAACTGTAGCCCCAGGACCCCCACCATTTTCCTTTTAAAAGAAGGAGAAAACACAAAAAAATGAAAAAAAAAAAAACAAGAAGTAGCCCCTTTGCGTACCAGCTGGGGTGGGGCCCACACTGTGTGCGGAGCAGTGACAGAGGCCAGTGTCCTGAGAAGGATGGCTCCTTTGTCCTCTGGGGCCAATGTGGCCCTGGCCTGTCCACAGACTGCACAATGGTCCCCTCTGACATGCAGAGGGAGCCCTTGGAGGCTGAGGAAGGGGGTCCCAATGGAAAAGGCATCTGAGCTGCTCCCCCACAGCCCTGTCCTACAGCAGCAGATCCCCACTCCTGGGGGATGTATCCCAGGAAAGTGGGGGTGTGGCTGCTCCAGGCTGGCTCTGCCGAGATGTGCCCTCCTCTGTTCTAGGGGCCCCTTTGTTCTTTGGCAGGTTATGGTGTATCCTGTTCCCTGCCCTGAGCAGCCGTTCAAGGGGACAATTTTCTCATTCCCCTACATGAAAGAAAGAAGTGCATCCATCTCCTTGGCCATGCAGCACTGCCTGCCTCCCTTGCAAATCTCCCCAAACCTCAGGGTCATGTCCCCTGAGCCCATGTTGCTTTTATGACTCAGCAAGAGCACAGTGGGTGTAGAAGGGGGTGATGAGCTGCTAGGGAAGGGGACTGTACAGGTGCCCCCAAGGCAGCGCCGGCCACCCAGGCATATCGGTCACATGCTCACAAGGGGGGAGGCACAACAGGGAGGGACTGGGTTCCTTTCATGAACTTGGGGTTGGCTTTGGGGATGGGTCGCCTGGAATTCTGGAGGCCCCATCTGAGTGGTGTGAATTGTCTTTCCATTAACTTAAAACAATGTAGGAAATTCAGTGTGTCAGCTAGAGATGAGAGGCTGGGCTGGGCTCAGGCTCTGGGTCGCTGTTAAAAAACGGGAGGCAGATATCCCAGAGGAGGTGCTCCAAAGTCCCTTCACCCCCAAAACTCTGTGATTTCAAGCTCTCCCTCCACCTGTCCCTCCATGTCTGGGGCACACTCCGCCCCCCACTCCAGGGAGGACAGCTGTCCCCTGATTCCTTAAGGGCTGTGGGGGTAAGCAGGTGTTCCTCCTGCCGTGGAGGTGGAGCTCTTAGCCTCCCTCCAGGAACATGGAGCCTGGATGAACCAGGTGGGGCAAGCACAGATGCCTCCAGTGGCATCTGCTTTGCACAGCTGCCACTTCTGTTCCCCTCGAAACTCTCCGCTTCTTCCAGCCCTCGCTCGCACTGTGTTAGGGGGTCATCACCTTTGTGGCATTTTCTTTCAGATAGAAAACTCTGGGCATCAGTTCTTACCCAGATAATGAGTCATTGATTTCAGTAAGAATCGACTTATTGAATGATTCATCGCAATCCATTCTCTCCCGATATGCACCCAATGGGAACGATTTTGCCAATGGGAACTATTCTTCAAGCTCATTGACACACGGAGGGGATAAAGAGTGAATTGTGTCAAGTCATAGTAGCCAAATCTGCACCATCCCTGCATAATAAACAATCTCCACCATTCTTGCGCGGATGCGGCCCTGCACGGTCAGTGCATAGTGGCACACTGTGCGGGCGGTGGCCCTGCGGCATGAAAAGGAATCTTGTCCTGGCCCTTTCCTGGCCCCACTGGGCAGCAGAGCCAGCGGAGGGCTCCCATTCACACTCTAGGCGCAGGGAGTGTGGGTGCTGTTGAAGGGGGGAAGGCCCAAGAGGAAGGGTTTTATCCCAGTGGGTCAGCATGTCTCCTGGGGCTACAGTAGTATGTGTGGGGGACAGGGAGTCCTTGGGACTTGTGAATGGCAACATGTGAATGGAGAAGCAGGGTGGGGTGCTCAGGTGGGAATGGAGTGCCAAGGTGGTGCCTGTGGAAGTTGCAGGGTCTAACTCAACTGACAGTCTACAGTGGACAAGGAATTGACCTGAAGGCTGCCAGGAAGGCAGGCTAGATGCTGGGATGCAGACGAGGGCCGTGAGGTGCTTCTGCCCCAGGTCCTGGTCTGTCTTCCTCTTGTCTGCTGATACTTTCCAGCTGCAGCCCTGAACAGGATGAGGTGGTGCCTCTGTCCACACACCACACTGGCCTGACTGAGGCTCCTGACTGGGCTTTGCCCCTCCTTGCAGGGACTCCCTATAGGGGAGCAGTGGGGACTCCTGTGTGGGAAGCACCCGCCACCCTACACGTGACATTTCTTTGTCATGTTCCCTGAAGGTGTACGTGAATGGAGAGTGGGTGACCAGCATCAGTGAGGGAGGCAGCTTCGGGGAGCTGGCGCTCATTTATGGCACCCCCAGAGCTGCAACAGTGAAAGCCAAGACGGACCTCAAACTCTGGGGCATTGACCGGGACAGCTACCGGCGCATCCTCATGGTGAGTGGTACCTTGGTCACAGAGGGATCCACCTGTGGGCAGGTATCACATGGGGACCCTTGCTTTATCCAAGTTGGGACTGGACCTGGAGGAGACATTTCCAGTTTTCCTGATAGATTCAGCCTATGAGGTGGGCAGAAAGGAGGAGTCTGGTAAGCCTCTCAGAAGATAGGCAGGTACCTGCGGAAGTCCTTTACCTATCTGGAACATAGCTGTCATGGCTGGAGCCCTAGCCACCATCCTAGACCATCAGTGGCTTTGAAAATGAAGACCCTTTCCCAAGGTTGTGGAGCAAAGCTTTCTGCTGACACAGTGAGGCCACTGCTCAGCCCAGGCTCCCCATGTGGGGGAATTGCTCTTTATGCTTTTAGGTTTTATCTTGCATGAAGCCCAGGGCACCCTCAGGGTACTCTGCTCAGTGGGAGCACATGTGGGTGCACACACATGTACAGGCCTGTGCACATGTGCCTCCCACTATGGGGTGAGCTTGTAGACTGAGAAGGACCTTCCCCTGGGAGGGGAGGCCCACTCCCTGCACATGGACTCGCTGCCAGGCGCTGTTCTAGGTGCTGGTCCCTCAAGGAGCAGCAGAGAGGCTGGCATCCCATGCATACAACATCAGATGGTGATAGTCCTATGCTGAAAAATAAGACAGAGAGGAGGGAAGATGGGCCAAAGTTGGGGAAGGAGCTGCTGTTTTATCAAAAGTCCTCAGAGACCCCCTTGATAAGGTAATAATGTTTGAGCAGAGGCCAGAGAGCCAAAAGTCTGGGAGCAGAGCACTCAGGCAGTGAAGGGCACGTGCAAAGGCCCCAGGCTGGGAGTTGCTGGGAGTGTTTGTGGGCAGCAAGGTGACCTCTGTGAATGGAGGCTGAGGCCTCTGCCCTAAGGGGTAGTGGGAGGGCCCCAGCCTGTGGGCCACAGCCTCACAAGAACCTCACTCTAACATAGAGCATCCTGGAGCCTCTGCAGGAGCTTGAGCCCAGGAGTGACCAGAGACCACTGCACACAGCTCTCTGGGCTAGCTGACGGCCACTCTGGTGAGAGCAGAGAACGGCCCAGAGGCGGGTCCTGAGAGGTCCTGGGCCTGGCCACATGGGGCTGGCTGTCCCATCCCAGGGATGGAGGGGCAGGAGAGGCCAAAGGTCTTCTAGCAATATGCCTCTCTAGGACATCTCCCTCCTCAGCAGCCTGGACCCCCTGGGATCCCTGGCCCCGCAGGAAACAGCTCTAAGCAAACTCTCCTGGGGCTGCCCAGGATCTCCTGGGACCTGGAGGTCACTGCTGGGTGATTACAAAGAGCCAAGGAAAAGAAGGAGGGGTGCTCATCAACCAGAGCCCTCTGTCCAGTGGTGGAAAGTGGGGACTGGAGGTGAGGTCCCACACCCAAAGGCTGTGCCCCATGCCCACAACCAGGCTGGCGGAAGTTGGAGGGATAACTTGGCTCAAAGGCCCAGAGTGCAGCTTCTAAGGAAGGGCCATGGTTCCCTGGTGTCTGAGGAGGAGCCCTGGGGAAGTTCCCATGCATGGCTTAGGATGGGGTTTTGCCAGCTTGGAGGTTGAGTCTGGCCCCGGGAGTGTGACATCTGAATGGGGAACAAGGGTTTGATGGCCAGAGGGCAGCAGGTCTGCGGTGACGTCCAGGTGTTATATGGGGTTTCAGCTAACCTTTGGGGTGACATTCTCACCGGGCTTCCCCATGTGCTCCTCATCGGTGCCCTTACTGAGCACTAATTGAGTGCCTACTGAGCACCAGGGGCTTCTGCACAGCCATGAATATACCAGGGCACAAAGCAGGTGGACCTGGGCCCTCTGAGAGGGAATTCTAGAGGGGGTTCAGTTTCATTCTTTTTCTTTGTCTAAACACGTTGACTCCTGTTTCACCTGGAAGAGCGCTCTTTCCCACATCCTCCCTCTTAGCATGCCAAGAGAACAAGGCAGCCTCCGCCCACCCTCCCCAGCACACCTGGTCCTGGGCTGTCACCATCCACACCATGCCATTCCTGGCTGTGGGATTTTTGTGGATGGAACTTTATATTCAGGGAAGTTCCCAAACCACTGAGGGAGTTGGCGCTTCCTCTGTTTTAATTTTGGATCCCTGTGCACTAAGAATAGCCAGTGCCTGGCTGGTTTGGAAGGGAGCGCCTTGCAAGACGGAGTCTGTTTCTGCATTGGCCCTTGATCTGGGTAAATGTGGACGCGTCCGTCATGCTATGAGTGTTCCCGCCACAAATTCACTTAATGTGAAGCTGAGACTTCCCTGGAGAACTCTGGTGGTATCTGTTCTGGAAGGTTCCTCAGTGTCCATGTCTTCCCTCTATCCCTCTGTATTTTATCAAGGGAAAAACAGAGCAAGGTGGGCTCCAGGCTCCCAGGCAGGGACTTGCACAAGGTTAGTGTCCCCAACCTTCTTTCTTCTATGCTTCTGGGTATATTTGCCCTGAGCCTTGCTGGGGCACCCATTGTTTGGAGCTAACAAATGTAGAACTCTGAGGGGAGGCTGTGTGGGACACCGAGAGCCCACTTGCCTTGGGCACCCTGAGACGCTGGAATCGGGTCCTCCTCCTAGCCCCCAACCACCAAAGCCTCATGGGGTGTCCTGAGCAAATCAGCACAGCCATAGAGGCTGTTTCTGTGCTTCTCAGCATAGTCAATTCTGCTTAGCAAACTTGAGCACAACACCAAGGTTGTGCAGGGTCCTTTGAGCTGCAGCCTGCCCCTTGGGGCCTCAAATGAGGTCATAGCAACTGGGGGACACAATGGGGGTGAGGATGCTGAGGGTGTCTACTCAGGGAGGCCACAGTGCTGAGACCTCCACCTGCCTGGCCCCTTCCTGAGAATCCTCTTCCCTCTTGCTGGCCCTGGGCCCCACTAGACTCACCAACAGTGCCCTTGGACTAAAGTCAGTGACCCCACAGCTGCACACAAGGTGGGGTCGGCATCCTGTTGTGACTTCAGTGTGAGTTTTTGCTCAGCTCAGCTCAGCTTTGAGGTATCAGGAAAAAAGGGCAGCCATCAGGGGTGTTTTTAGGAGGCTCAGGTGCTGCCAGTCACTGTGTTCCCAGGTAAATTTGTTTTCTGCCTGCTTCCTGGCCACTTTTAAGCAGAGCCATCTATGAGTGGCCCAGCAGCTCGGCCACTAGAAACACTCCAGTTTTCCAGACTTTATGATAAATCCCCTCTGTCCCTGGAGGGGCAGGCAGGCACCCTCTGTTCTCGGGGGCCGGGGTGAGGTCCTGTGTAGGAGCTGGAGACTCTGTGGGGTGCATGCTAGGGGCAGTCCCTCTAGTACCTCAAGGACCAGCCAGACTGGCAGATCTCAGAACAGGCCCAAACCCCCATGCCCCTGGGTGGACGCCTCTGGGCTGGGCTGGGCCAGTATTGGGAGGCCAGTTCCAGGCCTCACAGTCCTCTCTCACAACATGGCCTTGCACAAGCCCCATAGAGGGAAATGAGGGCACTGCTTCACCCAACTCAAAGCCCACCTCAGGATACCAGCTGATATGCTGCAGTGCTCCCAGCATATGCTGTGTCCTAGCACCCCCGGATAAGAAAGCTGGACTCTAGATGCCCATGTGGTGCGTGAACAGCCCAGCCTCCCACTGGGCCCTGCCTACAGTCTCAGCTGCGGAAGGAAACTCGACCGCAGAAGGAAAATGATCCCAGGAGCAGGGCGGCCCTCAGGGCTGGGCCCCTCCCACAGGGTGCAGGGCAACCACCTTCAGCTGTCGTGCTGCACCCAGATGGATGGGCCAGTTGCACTAAACCTTTAATGTCTAAGGTTCCTGGGGCAAAACATACTTGCATTCCTCCGGTTGGGCGTAATTGCTGGGCAGTCAGTGTGAATTATGAATTATTTTTTGAAAGAAATGCCTTTTTTTATGGCCGGCGGGAATCTAAAACAGCTTGGGCTGGGTCATGGAGCTTACTGCTCCACTGAGGCCGTCTGGCCTCGCTTGCGACGACAGACCAGCTGGCCTCAGGGCCTGCACATTTCCGATATAGTCCTCTTGTTGTCAGGGAAGCCCGGCTTGTGCAGGACGCACAGTGGTACTTCTGCCCCGTCTTGATCTAAATGGTCTTGGGCCAAGTTAGTGACGTTTTCTTGGACCTGTTGGGCTTTTGCGGGGAAGAAGGAAGTTTGGGGAGGGGGTAGATAGGATATCTCCAAGGTTCTAGAATCAGAACTTACATACAGCCTTATTAGTGCTGGTCTGGCCCAGAACTGAAGGAGAAGCTGAAACCCAGGGTCACAGGAGAGCTGGGGTCCCACACCAGGATGTGAGTCCATGACCTTTCTGGGGCTCCCTGGGCTGCTGGCAAGATACCTGCTTGGTGCAGATGAGACAGTGGAGGCTCCGAGAGGCAGCTGCTTGTTTTAGGACCATGTAGTCAAGTGAGGATGCAGAGATGAACTATCATGCCTGACAGAAACCAGCTCCTGAGTTCCTTCCAGCATCCCTGGACCAGTTATTGGCTAAGGGAGATGGAAGTGCAGGCAGCACCCGCACATCTCCATGCGTGTTCCTGAATTAAACGTGCACAGCAGCCACTGCTCCAGCATCCCCCAAGCTCTGAAAACACATATACCCATAGCCTAGGTGAGTCTTTTGTGTCCTTGTCTGCCATTCCCATCCCCCTCTCTGTCCAGTCCCCCACCCCCCGCACTGACTTTCAAAACAAGGAGCTATTCTCTCTCCAGGCACCAGGCTCCAACTGCTAGCCTCTTGGGGCCCCTACCCCATCCTCCCAGGCTTTGTGGTCCTTGGACTGTGCAGCGGGAGGTTCACACATCAGAGTAGTGAGGTTAGTGCTGCCTGGCTGGGATTCAAGTGGCCACATGGGCAGTTATGCTGACCAGGATTGTCCTCTCCTGAGTGTGCTTTGGGAGACAGACATAGCTTTGCAACGTGTCATGTGTATACATTTTAGATGGTGCTCAGGGCATGGGGGTGGGCAAGCTCACCTCTCAGGGTGTCCTGTGGGTTCCTAGTGGATGACAGAGCAAGCACCTGAGCCTTCTCTGTTTTCTGGCTACTGGGCACCCAGGGAAACAGGGCTGAAAGGGCTGAGGGCACCCAGGCCCCGAAGATCCTGGTTCTCTCTGTGTTGGCATGGAACCCTCTCTGCCTGCAGTGAAGCCTGTCTGAAAGTGAACACTGAGAGCGCTGCTGGCTGTGACTCTCACGGCACTGTGGGCGTGGTAGTAAGAGCATGAACTCCCTCCCAGCTCCACGCTCTGATGGGCAGCCTGGGCTGCCCTTCTGCAACTTCATGTGAGGATCAAGTATGATAGATACGTGGTATAGTGCAGAGCACACAGTAGGTGCCCCATGGATGCCACTTCTGCCTCCTCCAGAGGAGACAAGACACTGAGTGTGAGTGGAGATTCAAAGTGGCCTTGCTGTTTCCAGGACACTTGTCATGCAAGTGTTATTCTAGAACAAAACCAACCCATTTCAAGTCCCAGCCCCACCAGTTGGCAGCCCAGTGCACGAGTAGGCCACGACCCTGCCCTGAGGCTCTTTCCCCCCATAGAGTGGTGGTAATAATAGGGCCTCCTGAAAGGACTGAGGTTCAGATAAAGAAGATGACCCCTGGAGGCACCTGGTGCCCAGTAAGCACTCAGCCAAGTCTTAGCTGTCTGTCCTCATCACCTCCTGGGAAGAGAAGGAGACTTAGATATGGTGGGGGCTGTCAAGGACTGGTGCCAGTCAGTAGCCATTTGCCGAGGTCTCTTACCACATATCCCCCAGAAACTCCATGGGAAGCAGACAAGGAACCTTCTGGGCTGAGTTAGAGATGGCCCCGATGAAGCAGTGAGCAGTCGAGGAGGAGCTCAGGTCAGAGGCATGGAACGTGTGCTTACTTCAGTCTTCCTCCTGACAGAGACCCCAAAGCCCAGAGGGAAAGAGAGCGGTCTAAGAGCATAGGAGTTATGGGCAGGCTGGTGCTAGAATTGAAGTGTGCTGACACTCCCTGTCAGGCCGCCTCCATTGTCCTCAGTAAGAACTGCCACCACCATCCTACCATCACCATCGCTGTCACCATCAGCAGCAACATAAGGAACATTTGTTAAGACTTGGCCCTTGCAGTGACCCAGTGAGGGCAGAAATTTTTATCTCCTTTCTCCAAGGTGTCTGTCCTTTATCTCCGAGGTGTCTGTCCTTTATCTCTGAAGCAGGTGTCACATACAAATCCATCCTCGTCCAACTTGAGTGGCATGCCTGCTGTGTCGTCAGTGCTGAGGCACTGGGGTGGGAGGGGCATCCTTAGGGTCCTCATCCCTCATCAGGGCTGCATCTTGGCCAGATTCGGTTTTCCATGCTATGAGTGGGAGTCTTGGCTCCAAGAGTCTGTGTTTCTGGACATTAAGGGAGGCTTAGAGACAAGTGAGGAAGCCCCCGGGACTGGAAATGGCCTGTGCCCAGGCAGCTTGAGACACGTGGGAAAGGTCGGCCTCACCACTGGGGTCCAGAATGAGCAACTGTGGAAAAACCCTTTGTTTAGCCCTTGGGAGTGGTGGCTGTGCCGTGGGACACTCAAGCCAGCCCTCCCCCACTTCATTGCCACTTGCATTTTTGTCATATTTTCTAGGGACAGGCATTTGGCCTCATGTGCCCTTGTCCAGGCTCCCCCCAGCCCTTTCCCTTGCAGAAGACCCCTGCAGCCCACTCTCTCCTGCCCCTCGGGCAGGGTCCTCCTGCCTTAGTGGACTGCTCTGACACCCAGCAAGGAGGTGTGGGCCTGAGGCCACTCATGCTGTGCTCCCGTCAGGGCCTGCTTGCCCACGCCCTGCCGTGCAGGGTGCTCCTGCGGTGGCCTCCCTTTTCCCAGCCATGGAGTCTCCTTCAACACCTTAAAAGGATCCCTTTTTAAAGGGCACATTGGTATACTTTGTACCCAGCTGAGTCCACTTTCAGAGACTAAAGCCACAACACCAAGTTTGCCTTTGATTGTGGTAGTATCAAGAGATGGGGAGGGGTAACGGTGGGTGCAGGCCCCAGGCACAGGCCAGGGCAAGAGCCCTTGTCCCCACACGTAGTGGTGTGTTCACCTCTGTGCTTTCTCCTCCTCCCTGGCCATCTGGGCTGAGGACTGGACAGTACACACCTACACGCCTGAGCACACCTGCACACTTCAGCATTGCTGTTCCTGCTGCCCACAGGGCACATGGTAAAGGCCACCTGAAGTCTGACTGTGAGTTCTATTCTTGTGGGGAGATCAACAGGCATTTGAGGCTTCTCTGGCTGTCAGGAGTCTTACTCCTTCTCACATCAGATCTGATTCTTTCCCCATCATGGTTTTCTTAACATTACTTTAGCCCACGGCCAGAGAGCTACAGGGCCTGAGGCCAGTTTGGCTGTGAGGACTAGGGACCACAAGGGTCCTGCTGCTGTAAGAGGATGCAAGGAGCCAAGGAGGGGTCCTGGGGGCATCAGTGCCACCTCCCTGTGGCCAGGTGAGATGAGAGGCAGCTGGGAGAGCTGCAGGGTGGGCATTACGCTAGCCCACCTGCCCTAGGATTGGGGCTAAATGGACATATTAGCTGTCACTGAGTAACAGACTCCTCCAAACTGAGTGGCCTATGGCAGCAGTATAACGTTTGTCAGTTTCTCAGCAGTTCCCCAGGGTGGTCGGGAGGTTTGGTGGCCCAAGGACATGTCTATGTTGCAGGTTGCCCTGCTTCTCCTGGGAGCCTCTCCATAGCTGAGCACTTTAGGCAAGAGCCAGGCAGGTGCCACAATATCTTTTACACTCTTGCTTTGGAAATCTTAAACCATTATTCTTTAATATTCTCTTGGTTGCACAGGTCAGCCCTGTTCACAGGGCAGGACCACACAGGTTGAAGACACCAGTGCTGTCACCGCTGCTGCCTCACCAGCCATAACACTCAAGAGAACAGGGCTTAGACCAAAGGGTTCTTTCTCAGATCCAAGAACCCTAAAAATGTGAAACTTAGTAAATGTAGAATGTAAATGTCTTAGCACAATAACTAAAAAAACTCCAGGAAGGCTATGTCAACCAGTGTGATGAAAATGTGTCAAACGGT